>CAJFCP010025929.1:121408-160445 GCA_904066005.1 Synergus itoensis | reverse complement strand
TACAGCCTTTGAAATCCTTTTAAATTCTACTAAATATTTTAAAAATTGTAAAAATCTTTTGAAATCTATCCATAAAATTCCCAGACTTTCTTGAAAGCCCTTAAAAATATACAGCCTTTGAAATCCTTTTAAATTCTACTAAATATTTTAAAAATTGTAAAAATCTTTTGAAATCTATCCATAAAATTCCCAGACTTTCTTGAAAGCCCTTAAAAATATACAACCTTTGAAATCCTTTTAAATTTTACTTAATCTTTTAAAATTTTTTAAATTCTAAAAATATTTTGAAATCTCTCCATAAAATTCCATGACAAACTTTACAATCTCTTAAAATTCCCAGAAAATTCTTGAAATTTTGCGGTAACATTTAAAATCACTTTATACCTTTAAAATCCCTTAAAACTATTAGAAATCTTTTATCAAAATCCATGAAACCCTTTAAAATTCTCACAAAATCTTTAAAATATCAGAAAAATCTCTTGAAATTACTTAAAATTATTAGAAATCTCATAAAATTCCTTAGAAATTTCAAAACATTTAGAATCTCTTAAAACCCCTTCGAATTTTTAAAAGTCTCTTAAAATTCCATAAAATTCTACGAAATCTTTTTTTAAAATCCTAAAAATCTCTTGAATTTCGTAAAAATCACTTAAAAATCGTCAAATTCCCTTAAAATACCTAGAAACCTCTTGAAATTCCTCTCTAAAAAAGTGTTTCCTCTCTAAAAATGTCTCGAAAATCTCGAATAGATTATAGTTTTAAATCTGATTGGATTTGAAATGACTTTCAATGAAATTGTAAGAAGAAAAATAAAACAATCACGCGCATAGCGCGCCTCTTAGTTTCCTAGATATTTATAAAAAATTATTTCTTTATATTTTATAAATTAAATAATTACAACATGTGTTTTGCTTTATAAAAAATAATAGTTGTTAGATTATTTTCAAAATTAACTACGTTTACAGTTGTATTAATGTTTAATTGTGATTTTGTTTTCTAAAAAAATACCGTATAAATTTATAGTTATATGTACAGTATTATTTGAAAAACCGGTTAATTAATTATAAAATTAATTTATTAATTATTCGTATTAATTTAGTTAATTGCTTATTTTTAATATTACCATAAAACTGCTTTTTTAAAACCAAGCTTTTTTATGTATTTCGAGTTTAGATTCGTGATAAAATGATGATTAACGAAACCAAGTTCAAATAATTGTGCGGAATTTACGATCGCTAAGTATCGATTGTCTAAAATCACTATATCGATACTTACATAACGATATTTCGACTTCTTTTATATTATTTCTTTTTATATTATATTCTTTTTATATTTATATATATTTCGACATCTTTTTAAAATAGATTTCGATGACAGTTGTAGTGGAGAATAATGGTTTATTCAAAATTTACAAAACAAATCTTATTACAATCCTATTCAGCCTTTTCAGCATTTTCAGATCCATCACATGGGAACACATTGGCAAATTTAGTTTGTATAGCTAAGGGAACAGATGCAATGGCACCGATGACTTTAACAACAGCACGGTTATATGCTTCTAACGCTGAATATTTGATATTCTCCAAATGGGGTAACTGTAACTATAAAGAGTAATTTTATGAATTCTACTGAAATACATTTTCATCTGTAAAGAAGCATGACATTGACTATTACCCGTGTGGAAATGTGCCCAAATTAGCCCATACTATAATTGGGCGCCAATGTGTACCCAACTGGGTAGCCCAAATATGAAAAAAATTAAAAAGATTCGATTGTTTTCATTATATAATTAAATAAATGCAAAGTGTCATGATTAATACTGCACTTTTTTCAATAATTCATATTCCTGAATTATTAAACCTAAAATTTCTAGAGCCAGTCACTGTTTAGTTTATACTTAAGTTTTTATCTTATAGTTTAGAAGCGACGAAGAATAATTAAATTTAAGATTTGATATCAATTGGTTCATGTTTTAAATATGTTTAGTTATAATTAATCCATAATTTGTTCATTTGTTAAATATATCGATCCGTTCATATGTAAAGATTAAAAAAAAGCAATAAATCTTGTTTGTGCAAAAACAAGTTTTCTTTGTAATATACTTAACATAAAGATTAACCAATTTTAATATTTTATTGTTAATTGGTCAGTCCACATTCAGCCCAAATAATAACTGGGTAGAAAAAATATTTCCCAACTTGGGCCCAACTAGTTTCCCCTAATATGGGTTTTAGTTGGTATGAGCGTTACAACCCAAAATGGGCCCCACTTAGAGATCCCACTTGGGCCCCAGTTGGTACTTGGGAAAACTATCTGGAACCCAGTCTGGCCCCAGTTGATATTTCCACACGGGTAAAGGATTGCGGAAGTCAGATATAACAATTCGATCTAGGAAGATCGCAAAAAAAGCTATATTTTAAATTTTTAATACTGGCATTAAAGAGTTTTACGTTATCTATATCTGGAATGTCTGGAAGTATAGGTGATATAGTAGCCATTATTCTGTAATACAAGTCCTCTGTCTGATCGCAATCACCCCAAACACCCTCAGCTGTTGTCCAAGAAACAAGACCAGCAACTACAGCGCTCTTTAATATAAATGTCCTCCATCTCGAGGGACCAGGAAGTCCGGTTTTCGAATGCAATTCTTCCGGACAGTCACACAACTGGGAATAAATAGTAATTACATTACAAAATTGTAAAACTAATAAAGTTCTCCGGGATTTTCTTCGAAGTCAATAATTCGAATCATTTTTTTAATAACTGGCAATTAGGATATAATTTCTCGTTCTTGCACATCTTTTGCTAAAAAGATTCAGAGGGTTCTTAAACAATTTTTAAATTAAAGGATTTTAAAATGTTTTCAGGGATTTCAAAAGTGTGCAAAAGGAATTAGAAATTCTTAATTTTTGAATTATAAAAACTTGTTATTCGTTTGTGGAATTTCAGAAATCTTTAGAAGTTTCATCAAATATTCCTTAAAATCCCTTTTACATGGTACAAAATCTAGTGAAATTCCTTTCGTGAAATCACTTGATATTTCTTAAAATTACTTAAAATTCCTCAAAATATCATTAAATCTTTTTAAATTACTCAGAATCCAATGAAATCTCATTGAATCTCACCAAATCTCTTTATCTTTTAATCTCTTTTTTCTTTCCTGAAAATTTAACGCAATTTCGTAAAATCACTTAAATCCCTTAAAAGTTCTTAAAATTACTTAATATCCAATAAAATATCTTAAAATTCCTTAAAATTACTTAAAATCCACAAAATATCGTCAAATTCCTGAAAATTATTTAAAATGACATGAAATCCGTTAAATGGAAGCAAAATGTTTTCTAATAATTTAAATTCCAAGAAATAAGAATCAGAAATGACGAAATTAAAGAAAAATAGTAAGTTAATAAAGATAATTGCCGAAAGTCCCGGAAACTGCACAAAACAAATCGAAATAAATAAAAAACTAGGGGTGCCTTGTGAGCACACATTCTCATCACACTTCACGCACTTGCATTCGCTTAACAACCTTCATCGCTGCTGTATTCTTTTATTTAAATCACTTTAGTTTCAAATGAAGAAGAAAACTAATTTACTTAAGGTTCTACTGACCTTAAGGAACACATTCTCATCAGACTACTACTTTATATTTTATTTAAACATTATATAAATATATTAAACCTCGGTCCGGGACTGCTTATTCAGATATTACAAAATAAAGATAACATTTTGATGATCATGATTTACGATCGCTTTAAAAAATATTTTTCACGATTAAAACGAAAAATAACCGTCATATCAAAAAATGGACAAGAGTTAATTTGTAGATCTTTTTATGATCAACAATTTAGTCCTCATAATTACATTCTCATCAGAGAATGTATTAGTTTTGTGTAAAATTTGACCCCCCCATTTTTTGTCAAATGTCGACGTTTTGTGACCCCCTGAACCCGAAAAACATGTTTTTACGAATGTGTCTGTCTGTCTGTCTGTCCGTCTGTCTGTCTGTCTGTCTGTCTGTCTGTAGATTTTTTCTTGTGAGCACGATAACTTTTGAAAGAATTGATCGATTTGATTGGCCTTTGGTATACTCTTTTAGTGTCCTAAAATGAAGGTCAAGTTCGTTAGCCAGCCATTTTTGATAAAAATTAAAAAATTTGGATTATTTTTAAAATTTTTGAAAAAATTTTTTTTTTAATTTACAAATTCTGTTTAAGGATATTCGTAGTACTTAAATAGTCGAACAATTTATCATTATGACTTTTTTCGATAGAACAAAAATTGTCAGACTTATAACATTTTGAAAATTCAAAAAAAGATAAAGAAAATTAAAATTTTAAGCTAAATAACACACGCTATGAAAAAAAGTTAAAAGATGAAAAATGTTCCTTTTTGAACGCCCTTTAAGACTGGTATAACCACTTTTTGAATTTTCTTGAAAAATTCTAAAATTTAACATTTTTAGCCAAATAACGTGATACGCGTTACTTGGCTAAAAATTTGAATTTTATATTTTTAAAGAAGGTTTAAATATCGAGCGCGAAGCGCATGTGCACTGATGAGAATGTGTTCCTTAAGGTCGATAGAACCTTAAGTAAATTAGTTTCCTTCTTCATTTGAAAATAAAGAAATTTAAATAAAAGTATATAGCAGCGATGAAGGTTGGTAAGCGAATGCAAGAGCGCGAAGTGTGATGAGAATGTGCTCACAATGGCACCCCTAGTTTTTTATTTATTTCGCGTTATTTGATTAAAAATTTGAATTTTTGCTTTTTCAAGAAAATTCACAAAGTTGTTATGCCAATCTTGTAGAACGTTCAAAAAGAAACATTTTTTATCCTTAGACTTTTTTCATATCGTGCGTTATTTGGCTTGAAATCTAAATTAAAAATTTTTTTTTTAATTTTTGAAATGTTATAAGTCTGACAATTTTTGTTTTATCAAAAAAAGTCAAAAGGATAAATTGTTTCTCTTTCTGGGTACTACAAACAACCGTCAATTAAATTTGTAAATTATAAAAAAAATTTTTTTTTTAATTTTCAAAATGCTCTAAATTTTTTAATTTTCATCCAAACTGGCTGGCTAACGAACTTGACCTTCATTTTAGGGTACTAAAAGAGTATGCCAAAGGCCAATACAATCGGTCAAATCCTTCGAAAGATATCGTGTTCACAAAAAAAATCTACAGACAGACAGACAGACAGACATACAGGCACATTGATAAAACCTTGTTTTTCGGGTTCACGGGGTCCCAAAACGTGGAGATTTGACAAAAAATGGGGGGGTCAAATTTTACATAAATATAAGGGCATTTCTCTGTAAACTGGGCGACTTTTCAAGGAAAAATGGCCCGGCAACTTTTTACGAATATATTTAGTAAACCTTATTCAGGGGATATATATCCGCCTATTTATTAATAAACGGTAGATGAACCAAAAATATTTTCATAATTTTAGAAAATATTGAGTACTTTCTGAAAAATCGATACAGGGGACTGTTTATTTTAATGAATAATACCATTTTCAGTACCAAAATTAAATCTTTTTTATTTTTAAAAACTTTATAGCTTAGGAATTAAATAATTGAACAATAAAGAAACAAAAAGTCAACACTTTTTTAATAATATTTTACTTAAACTTAAATTTTAACTGTGAAATCTTAATATGTATGTAATTACTATCAATTAAAATCACATTCATTGGAAGAATCACATGCTTTGAATCCTACTCTGTAGAATCAGTCTCACTTGAAACACACGTGTACCTAAAACAATGAAAAACGTAATATAAAGACAGTCCCCTGTCCTATTGAAGGGCAGGGGACTGTTGCCAGGGGACTGTGTTATTTGATTTCATTGAAAGATAACACGAAATGTAATTAAGTCATGTTATTTTACTGTATATAAAAAATATTTATCTATTTATAACGATAAGAAGTATCTAAGGTGTAATATAGTATATTAAAAAGAAATCAAAATTTTCCTTACCAGGGGACTGTTAGCTGACAGGTCACGACATGACTTCCACCAAGGGAAACTCGAGCAGCACTAAAAAAAATGGCAATCTGACGGTAATGACTGCACCTGAGCAAACTTCAGACCGTATGCTTCCTGTTGCACGCAGCGCCGCCCTTCTTTAATCTTTAGACTACTTGTTTCGCAATTTTAAATATAGCCAGGGGACTGTTCACAGAATGCGAAGACAAACTTTAATTTACTCTTTTAGTATGATAAAATAATATTTATAAAAAATAAACATGTCTCATTAACAATGAAATAATATTGTTTGAATAATCAAACAATTTGATTGATTCCAATAGTTATTATCATAATTAAATTAATCTGAAGTGACTGTGCTGCTTCGGTGACACGCCAGGGAACTGTTTTTTGCGGTCTATGAAGAAGTTTTTGATACAATAAACTTCATTTTAAAAAATATTGTATGCCAAGTACAGCTATATTAGGTTATTATCTTTTAAATTTATTTACGAAACATTTATAATTTGAACTTCTTTACACAATATTGGCCTGGGACAATGAGTTGCCCAGTTTACAGAGAAATGCCCATAATACATTCTCTCTGACGAGAATGTAAAAAAAAGAAATACGTGAAATGAATTATCTATATCTATAATAGAAATAACGGATCCCGTAACATACGAGTGCATCTGATCAACACGACAGCCACTTCAAATAGAATATTGACGCAAATATGCATGATTGAGAGATACTGCTGGTAAATAACCTAAACTAAAACTGCTGCGTTGAGACTACCATTCCAGAATTTCACTATTGATTGTGCATTTGTGAAATGTGGATAGGTCAATATTCACGTATGATAGCAGAATATCAAATGGAACTGATAGAAGGTGCAAATGTACCTGAACCTTGGGTAAGAGAAATCCCAATACTACGATCTGAGTATAGGTCACGTACGTACATACATATATATTCCCTGACAAGTATTTACAGAGCGCTGAAAGTGTCCTTCAGCGAGAGAAACCTTCATCGACGTATGTCGCTCCATGTGGACAGCTGCTCTGGAGCTAATTTCAGTTAAACGAGACGATCGACATATCGACTCGAATCCCCAGCGGATGTTACCATCATCCACTGTCACTTACTAGAAATGTGTACCAAGGGAATCGGTGATCATGGATAAATGCAATTAATGAGATATCCTTTGAAATGGACTGCAAAACTAGGATCATTAAAGGAGAGGTTTCAAACTGTTGCATTTGAAAAAACAAATAACAAAAACAGAAAAATAAAGTCCGGGTTGATGTCAAGTTTTCGGCATTCCAATAATTTCTACATTTATTGAGTAGATCCGCCATCTCATATTCCGCCTCGCCGAATGCGGCCGGTGGAAATTTTATGAATGAGATAAATCGAAATGACATCAATCGGGACTTGATTGTATATTGGGTGAAATTATGGTACAGCAAAGAAAACTCAATGACCAGGAAAATTTCGATTTATCATATACCTTTGGTGGACAAGTCCTTTCCATATCTTTCCGAGTGCAAACTCGAATAGTTACCGGTCTGACTGTACCGTAAGATGTGCTTTCTGGACCAATTTTGGGACATGGCTCCATTACCTCTGCACTAACTAATTTCTGTACTTGTTGTGGTCTTACACAATTCTTGAGATTTGATAGGTTTATCGACTTTGCAACATTTCTAATTCCTTGCTTCATCTTTCCGGTTGCTTATTAGCTTATCACACAAAATTCAAAAGTAGCCAAAATCGATTAAGGTGATGTAGAAACCGTTATTTATGTACTCAGTAATTTTGCGTCCGAAATGTACGGAATATGCAATTCCAAGATTTTGAAGTTTTAACTTTTAATATGTTTTGATGCACATCCACATTTTGACAGGATAATCGAAACTATATCACCATGACTACCTGTTACTCTGTTCACGGTTTTTTTTTTTTTTAAATAGTAAACCAACACGCGCGATTATTTTGTATTCCTTCTTGCTACTTCAAGTCATTCAAAGGCCAATCAGATTTGCAACAACAATGTATGCCAGATTTTTGAGACATTTTATGACACAATTTTTTTAGAGAAATTTCAAAAGGTTCCTAAGAATTTTAAGGGATTTTGACGATTTTTAAATAATTTTGACTAAATTCAAAAGAATTTTAAAATTTCTAAATGATTTCGTAGAATTTTAGGGGATTTCAGGATATTTCGTGGACTTTTAAAAGAATTCTTGCAACATTAATAGATTTCTGAAAGAACTTTAAAGGATTTTAATGGATTTTGAATGTCTTTAAAATTTGGAGGAATTTTAAGATATTTCAACGAATTTTAAGGGATTTGGAAGGTTTTTTGTGAAATTTTAAGAGATTTCAAACAGTTTCTAAGGATTTAAGGAATTTAAAAATTTTTTTGTTGAAATTCGAGGAATTTTCAGAGATTTTAACATATTGTAAGGAATTTTGACGATTTCTAAATGATTTTATTAAGAGAATTCAAAGGATTTTTATGATTTATAAAAGATTTTGTGAAATATTAAAAGATTGCCCGGAATTTAATGAGATTTCTAATAATTTTAATGAATTTTAAAGGATATTAGAATTTTAAGGAATTTCCAAAAGTTTCTAAGAATTTTAAGAGATTTGCAACAATAAGGTATGCCAGATTTTCGAGACATTTTGATGATTTCCAAGTAATTTTGACTAAATTCAAAAGAATTTTAGAATTTTTTAATGATTTTGTAGAACTTTAAAGAATTTCAGGGTATTTCGTAGAATTTAAAAAGAATTTTTACAACATTAAGAAATTTTTTAAAGAATTTTAAAGGATTTTAATGGTTTTGAATGTCTTTAAAATTTGGAGGAATTTTACGATATTTCAACGAATTTTATGGGATTTGGAATGTTTTGTGTGAAACTTTAAGTGATTTCAAACAGTTTCTAGGATTTTAAAAAACATAAATATTTTTCGTGGAATTTCGAGGAATTTTCAGAGATTGTAACATATTGTAAGGAATTTTTACGATTTTCAAATAATTTTCACCAAATTCAAAAGAATTTTAGAATTTCTACATGATTTTGTAGAATTTTAAGGGATTTCAGGATATTTCGTGGAATTTT
This sequence comes from Synergus itoensis, assembly GCA_904066005.1. Taxonomy (NCBI): domain Eukaryota; kingdom Metazoa; phylum Arthropoda; class Insecta; order Hymenoptera; family Cynipidae; genus Synergus; species Synergus itoensis. The sequence goes on along the minus strand of CAJFCP010025929.1, from coordinate 151,337 downwards.
AAAGGAATTTAATGGATTTTGAATGTTGTAAAATTTGAAGGCTTGTGAGTGGTCAGTGTTATAAAATTTTATAGAATGTTTGAGACAAATCCTTAACCATAACGATAAGGTCACGTCTGAGTAATAATCATAAAAAACATAAAATGAGTAAGCAGCTTACAAAATTATCGAAGATTAAGTTGTAAAGTATTAAGATTTGAAAACAGCTGCTTATTCATAATTTTAGGCCCCTTTAGCAGGCTAGAAAATAATTTTTTACAATTTTGATGTTACAAAGACTGTTAATGTTACAAAAAATAAGAAAAACACAGCATAAAAATCATAACTAATTGTTACGACGTAACATTTATGTTTTATAAAAGATTTTGTGAAATATTAAAAGAATGCCTGGAATTTTATGAGATTTCTAATAATTTTAATGAATTTTAAAGGATATAAAGGGAATATTGTCGTAAAATTTTAAGGAGTTTCCAAAAGTTTCTACGAATTTTAAGAGATTTTCACGAATTTTATCGAATTTCAGAAGATTTTTATAATTTTTAACATATTGTATGGATTTTGAAGGATTTTAAAGTTTGTCGGGTAATTTTATTGAGGGATTTCAACAGATTTTTATGACTCAAGAGATTTCGTAGAATTTAAAAGAATTTTGAAAGTTATCTACAAATTTTTGGGGATTTCAAGAGATTTTTCTGATTTTCAAAAGATTTCGTGGATTTTTAAGGATTTCATGAAATTTTAAGCCATTCTAAGGCATTTTAAAAAAAATCAAGAGTTTTTTATGAGTTTTATAAAAAAAAAAAATTGTGAAATTTTAAAGGATTTCATGGTATTTTATGAGATTTCTAATAATTTAAAATAATTTCAAGATATTTATCTGATTTTTAAAAAATTTTGTATAAGTTTTAAGGATTTCGTGGAATTTTTTTGAAGATTTCTAAGAATTTTTAGATATTTTCACAAATTTTAACGAATTTCAAGAGGTTTCTAAGAATATTTTAAGAGATTTTAACGAATTTTAAAGGATTTCGAAGTTTTTTGTAAAATTTCAAGAGACGAGTAAATCAACATCTGTGCTATTCTTTTGTTTTTCTTGTTACAATTTCAAGTCATTCAAAAGCCAATCAGGTTTGCAACAACAATGCATGCTAGATTTTCGAGACATTTAGTGCCACCACTTTTTTTTAAGATTTCCGAATTTCATGGAATGTAACGAGATTTCTAATAATTCTAATGGATTTTAAAAGACGCAAATAGACTTTAAATGTTATCGTAGAATTTAAAGAATTTTAAGAAGTTTTTGAGAATTTTGAGGTAACTTTATTGAGGGATTTCAAAAGAATTTCTAAACATATATGATTTTTAACGAGTTTTAACTTGGATTTCAAGACATTTATGATTTTAATCGTTATTGTGGATTTTTAAGGGATTTCAAGAGGTTTCTGGGAGTTTTAAGAAATCTTAACGAATTTTAAAGTATTTCGAAGGTTTTCCTGAAATTTTTTTACGCCATTAGTTTTTTTTTCTTCCTTCAACTTCAAGTCATTCAAAAGCCAATCAGGTTTGCAACAACAATGCCCATTTGATTCTCGATGGCAAATTCGAAGATTTTAATTTTGAGAACTGAAACTTTGAAATTAATATTTGAACTTTTTCCAATCGTTTATATAATTAAGTGGTTACAAAATGTGCAGTCCAATCGACCTTTCGTTTATGCTGAAGTCAGATTGATTGGAGATTCGGATTGTGGGAAGGGTTCAGAGAGAACTCGATATTAATTTCAATCTGCATAAATCCATAATAATACATTTAGTGCGAGCATCTTCGCTGGAATTTCTGATTTATCAAACCGAGATTGCCTGTGACAAAAGTTCAATTTCTATATCCAGTGGAAACGATTCAAAAAATCGTCTTTTCTGCAATGGATGTTGAAATATAATATTTTCCTGTTCACCTTTGTACTTTTCCTTATTCATCCTCATCGAGAGAAGCATAAACTAATGAAGAATAAACTAATGAAACTAATCTTGACTAATGATAGGAATTAATTAGAAGCGCGGTTGTCTTTACTTTGTAATTCCCACACTGATGTACCTACTATTTCAAACCTATCCTTTTCGCTCTTGAGGATATGACTTTCTCTTAGTGTCAATTCATGTTACAAAGGGCTTAGACCTGATTATTTCGTAATTCCAATAGGAAACATATTTTGGTTCACTTAATACCAATGAAGCCGACAAACTTATTAATGAGGAAAATTATCTCAGTGAAGTTGGATAAGATTGTTTAATGCATAATTGTTTAATGATTGATTGTTTAATGCATTAATTTAACTAGCAAACCTAGAAAACCGCGCGCAACGCGCACGATTGTTTGTTTTACTTCTTACAACTTCAAGTCAGGGAAATTTATAATTTATTTTTAACCAGGGAAATTTAGATTGAATAAAATTGTTTCAAATTTAAAGAGTAAGTTTGAAAGAACAATATATGCGAGATTTTAGAGACTTTTCGTTACATCACCTTTTTAGAGAGGAATGTTAGAAGGATTTTTTAGGATTTTTAAAAGATTTCGCAGCATTTTAAGGAATTTCAGGATATTTCACGGAATTTTAAAGGAATTCATAATATTTTAAAAAATGTTTAAGAACTCTAGGGAATTTTAAGGGATTTTAAATGTTTTGAAATTTTGAGGAATAATATTTAGAATTGTAAGAATTTTAAAAGATTCCAACGAATTTTAAGATCACTCAATAAATTCTTATGATTTTTAAGATTTTGTGGAGTTTGATGAGATTTTTAGTACTTTTAATGTATGTTAAGGGATGTAAAAGTATTTTAATTGTTATCATAGAATTTTAAAGAATTTCAAGAAGTTTCTGGGATTTAAATGTTGTCATGGATTTTCCAGGAATTTTAAGAGAATTCAAGAAATTTTTCTGATTTTTAAAAGATTTTATGCACTCTAAAAACAGTCTATTGACGGTCAAACGATTACTTTTACCGTGAAAGGATTTTCCTTTCAAATGATATCCTTTTACTGTCAAAATATTTCCTTTGATGGGGAAACTAAAATTAAAACAATGTACAATCAAAAAGAAATCATTTATCGGTAAAACTATTTTCGTTTTGCACTTAACAGATGAGTTTTTTAACAGTGAAACGATTCCCTTGACAGCAGTGCTCTCAGATCGAGCTGGAAATTTACCCCCTCCACATTCACTGTTTTATCGAAAAAAAGCTATTTGTGTAATAAAATTTGGCAAACTTTTGAAATTATTATACTTTTTAAGTATTTTCTTGAATTATATAAGAAAATTTTCCCACATTGTATTTAATAATTTACTTTTTTCGATAAAATAGTAGATATGGAGGGAGTAAATTTCTAGCTCGATCTGAGAGCACTGTTTAACAGATAAAAGAAGAAATCTGCTTAATTTCAAAGGATGCATTTTGAAAGGAACGTAATTTCACTGTTAATAGAATTTTTTTAGAGTGTGGAATTCTTAAGGATTTCATGGAATTTCATGAAATTACTAATGATTTAAAGAGATTTTAAATGTCAAGAAACTTCAAGAGGTTTCTAGGAATTTTTAAAGATTTTTACAAATTTTAAGGGACTTCAAAGGTTTTCATGAAATTTCAAGGGACGAACTCTCCAAAAATTGAATCAGTGAAAGTTGACTGATTTTTAGTGACGGTGAGCAAGATTTCTAGAAAACCGCTTAACCGATCATTTCCAAACTTGGCAACCTTTTTTGTGATATGAAAAAGCAGTCCTTAATCGAAGGATTTTTTTTTTCATCGAAAACTTATTTTTTATTTTAAAAAAGAATGTGTTTTTTTTGACAAAAATCGATTTCTCAACTTTGACTGGCCGCCATTTTGTCAAAAATTTTTTACATTCTCATCAGAGAAGGTATTAGATTTGTGTAAAATTTGACCCCCCCAGTTTTTGTCAAATGTTCACGTTTTGGGACCCCCTGAACCCGAAAAACATGTTTTTACGAATGTGTCTGTCTGTCTGTGTGTCTGTCTGTCTGTCTGTCTGTCTGTCTGTCTGTCTGTCTGTCTGTCTGTAGATTTTTAGTTTGTGAGCACGATAACTTTCGAAAGAATTGACCGATTAGATTGGCCTTTGGTATACTCTTTGAGTGTCCTAAAATGAAGGTCAAGTTCGTTGGCGAGCCATTTTGGATAAAAATTCAAAAAGTTGGAGCATTTTGAAAATTTTTGATACCACTTTTTCTTTTAATTTAAAAATTCTATGCACGGATATTCGTAGTACTCAAAAATTCGAACAATTATTCCTAATGACTTTTTTGGATAAAAGAAAAATTGAAAGACTTATAACATTTTGAAAATCCAAAAAAATGAAAGAAAACTTAAATTAGAAGCCAAACAACGCACGGTATGAAAAAAAGTCTAAAGATGAAAAATGTTTCTTTTTGAACGCCCTATAGGATAGGCATCACAACTTTTTGAATTTACTTAAAAAATCGAAAATTCAAATTTTGAGCCAAATGACGCGAGATGCAGAGAAAATGATAAGAAACATAATTATTGGTCTTAGAAAGATCTACAAGTTATCTTTTGGCCACTTTTCAATAGGATGAGTAGTTTTCGTTTTAATCATGAAAAATATTGTTAAACAGAGCCGAGCGCGAGGTTTAAATCAAATATCGAGCGCGAAGCGCGAGTGCCCTGATGAGAATGTGCTCCTTAAGGTCGATAGAACCTTAAGTAAATTAGTTTTCTTTTACATTCAAAGCTTTAATTTAATTTCATTTAAATTTAATTTAATTAAATTTAAATTGAAAGTAATTTAAAAAAAACATGTAGGTACAAGCGTCCGGTAAGGTGCAAGCCTCCTGCAGGGCACAAGCGCGCGAAGCGCGCAACACGGAGCGCGAAGCGCGACGTGTAAATATTTTCGGAGCGCGAAGCGCGACGATCGAACTATATTCAACCCCCCGCGCGCCGTAGGCGCGCTCATTTTTGCGAGCGAAGCGAGCCGCGCGCGAAGCGCGCGATGAGAATGTGCCCGCGAAGCGGGCAGATTTTTTTTGTCCAAATCCTTCGGTTAAGGACTAGAAAAACTTATAATTCATTGAAATATTTTTGATTTTCCCATTTCAGATGATCGAGTCCTGAGCAGTGTTGCTCACCGCAATACACCTTCAAAAAATAATACTGCGGTTTATCAGTAGAAACTCATGAAATAATGTGTATTCTTAAATGAAAATTAGTGTAAATTAGGTTTATATGATACTCTTTCAAATATACAAACTTTTACCAAAAAGTATTTTTTCATTTTTTCAAAAAAAAATCGTTAAAATTCACTTTTTTATTGCTTTGCAAGTAGGGCTAACGCCTTAAGTGAAAATTCACTGAGAATCAGTGAAAAGTCACTGAAATTTTCAGTAATCGTCACTAAAAGACTGAAAATTTCAGTGACTCTTCACTGATTTCCATTAGATTTTTCACTAATTAAAATCGTGAGAAAAGAGTCACTGAAAATTAGTGAAATTTGACTGGGAATCAGTGAAATTTCACTGATTCAAGTTTAGAGAGAACAAACCAACACGTGCGCAATTATTTTGTTTTCTTTCTCACAACTTCAATACATTCACTCAGAAAAAAGTTTGTTTGTATCAAACAAACGTATCATTGCTATAGGGTCAAAGAAAAAATATCTTTTTGAATTAAACAAGATTTGTTTGATTCAAAGAAATTTTCTTTAATTCAAAAAAATTGATTTCGTCATAATAAAAAAAAATTTCTTTAAATCAAACAAATTTTGTTTAATTCAAAGATATTTTTTCTTTGACCCTATATCAATGATACGTTTGTTTGATTCAAACAAACTTTTTTCTGAGTGTTCAAAAGCCAATCAGGTTTGCAACAACAATGTATGCGAGATTTTCGAGACATCATTTCGTTACACCACTTTTTTAGAGAGGAATTTCAATTTTTTTTATATTGTACTTATATTATAAAAAGATCTCGATGCCATCACATTATTCTCTTCAATAAAAACTGGCTCCTTTCGGAAAAATCGTTTAACAAAAATCTTGAAGAGGATTTAAGGTGGAATGTACTGTTCAGTGCCGGACAGCACTCTAATTATTTTCTTCGCTAGGACGCATCGTAGTCTTAACTTCGTAGACTCTTAATTCTTACTAATTGGACGCATTATTTTAGTCTTATTCACCTTCTGTTTTACCACAATGCCGACAGAGCTTGCTCTTTGTCTTCTGTTCTTGGCATGGACCCTTCTGGAACATTTTCTTGTTGCCCCAACCTCTGCTTTTTACTCCTTAATTAATTAGAATTTTCTTATCGGTAATTTACAAATAGTACCGCGCTTCGTAGATTCGGGCAGTTTTAATCTTCAAAGGTATTGTTAGCTTGATGACTTGATTAAGGGGCTAGTACCAAAGTTTTCACCTTTTTTTTAAGAATTTTGTTTTCAAATTAAAATTCATATTACAGATTCTAACTTTTCACACATGAATATAGGTATAAAAAACTGTTAAAAAAATTTTTATTTTTTATTTTTAATAATAAATCTAGCTGGTGTGGTTGCCTGAAGTTACCCATTTTAAAAACTGGTCGCCATGATATCTCAAGTTTGGAGGCTCGGCAGCGGCGGATTTAAGTTTAGCGGGGCCCTGGGCACTAATAGTGTGGGGGCCCCCTTGTAAGGGATTTAAAATATTACAAATTACACAATATTTATTGCATATTTTTTTTTATATTTGAATGAAAAAAGAATGAAAAAAGAATGAAAAAAGAGGATATTTATTTTGTGGGGGCCGGGGGCCCCTAGCTTGTGGGGGCCCCTGGGCACGTGCCCCATGTGCCCTTATGTAAATCCGCCACTGTGGCTCGGAAACATAAAAATCAATAAGATTTATGAAGAGTAGACGTGTCGGTATCGCATGAACTAGGATGGTTGAAATCCGAAGAAAAATAAATTCAAAAAGGCCGACTTGAAAATTTTTCACCTTTTTTTTTTACCGTAAATTGTTTTAAAAAAGGGTTAAATATTAATCAATAATTATGATTCTAGTTCATGCGATGAAGACATATGTGTAGAATAACATATCCAAATTTCAGCCCGAACGATCCAATAGTTTTTTCTGAATCATGGCGACCAGGTTGAAAAACGTTATTTCGAGAAAAACGCGTTTAAAGTTTTTGTTTTAAAATACAGGGTGATCCATGTTAATCTATAAGTTAAGTATCTTCTAAAATACTTTATCTACGAAAAAAATGGTTTAAACAAAAGTTGACCAGGATCGAGAGGGCCATTTAACTGTAACATCAATTTTGACCTTGAGTTCAATTTTCAAGGTCATTTCAAGGTCAAGACAATTTTTTTTTTCGGCGCGTTCGAGATGCTTACGTTGTTTTGCGTTTTTCGACCTGTTCTCGACATTTATGACCAAAATAACGATTAACCCAACAATTCTACATATATTTATTATAAGAATTTGCACTTTTTAGAAAATCGATTTTTCAAAAATTTTTCTTTGGTACTAACCCCTTAACAGATTTTTTTTTTCATTAGGTTTTTTTTTTGTCTTAACGAAGATCTCGGATAGAAATCCCCCCAGGTGGAAATGTCGGTAGTGTGCAGGAGTTCACCACTGGCGCAGTACTGGCCCAGTACTGCCCACCAGTACAGACGACCGGTAGTTTGCCCAGTACTGGCCAACAGTTGGCTGCACGATCGGGGCAGTACTGGGCCAATGGTGCAAAAATCGAACTTAAAAAAAAATAAGTTTATAAATGTTGTTCAGGTATTTTTAAAATGACGAGAAATATAATATTTAATTACCATGAAAACAATTTTTTTTAAGAAAAATATTTTTAAGTTTAATCCTGACGTATGTCTGATCCAAAAAGAATTACATTTTATGTCTTTGTAAAAGGTTACTAAAATAGTCTAAAATGGTGAAAAAATGACATTAGTAAAACAAATTTTTTACAAAAAAAAAATTTTTTTAATTTTTAAGTTCTTATTATCTTCATGACAATTTATAAATAATCTAAAAAATTTACATCTAATTTTATTGTGCAAAGTTGTTAAAATGGTCTAAAACGATAAAATTATATTGTATATAATGTTTTAAGTATATCATACAAAGTAAATTGCTTTTTTAAGCTATAGATGAAAAATCTACATTAATCTTAAAGGATATGTATTAATCTTAGTTTAATTTGTATATGTATTAATCTTAGGATATGTATTAATCTTAAAGGATATATAAAAATTTAATGTTGCATGCGTGTTTAAATTTTCATGGAAAATTAGAACAAACTACTGTGCACCAATATTTAACTATTTTTTAAGCATTTTTGGGTTTCGGGGTAAACATTGGCATTTTAGTATGCCAGTGGTTTGCCATTACTTCCCCAGTACTGGCCCAGTAAAACCAGCCAGTATTTCTACCTGGGCCATTCATATTCTTTTTCATTCTTTATAAATTTAAAAAAAGAAACGGACACAAAATCCACATGAAATTCCAGGTTTTTATAGGATAGAGAACGAATTCTATCCAGGTCTTATCTACCTAAACATGTCGAAAGACAGATGTGCTAGGTACGATATACGAAACCGCTATAAGTTTTAGAACATCGTAAATCAGCTTGATATGAGTCTTTGGTTACCCGAAAATCATAAACCCAGAGTACAACATAAAAACATTCTGCATGACGGATTTGACGAATTTTGCGCTGAGGTGCTAACGGAAACGATCCAGTCCTACACGGTTACCAATACTTTCGAGAATTCGTGAACTAGCGTGGTTTGACTACCACTTGCGTTCCCATCACATATTGGATAATCCGGAAATCCGTTTATGGGCAGTCGTAAAGTGCCGGGTACGTTACCAGGTGCACACCTCATAAATAATAAGCGATCAGCTATGTATACACATATATGTATTGAAACCATGAACAGAGACGGGATTTGATATAAATTGCAAGTTCGATGAGGGCGACCTATACGAAGATGACATAACCAGCTTTACAACTAACAGTAAGTATATGTATTATGTATGTACCATATAGTTAGTGGTACTCAGTAACGATAAGCTTCATCATATCACTTTGGCAATGCTTACACCAATCTTATGTGATAGTTCAATTTGCACTGAGAGAAATTCCTGGTCAGGCCAACTAGGCTAAGTATAGTTGAAATTGTCTTTGACTTTTGTTTTCCAGTCAGAACTGTGAAGGTACCTACACTCAGAAAAAAGTTTGTTTGAATCAAACAAACGTATCATTTATATAGGGTCAATCAAAAAATATCTTTGAATTAAACAAAATTTGTTTGATTTAAATAAATTGTCTTTAACTCAAAAAAATTAATTTCATCATATTAAAAAAAAGTTTCTTGAAATCAAACAAATTTTTGTTAATTTAAACAAATTTTGTTTAATTCAAAGATATTTTTTGATTGACCCTATATCAATGATATATATATACATATATATATATACAGGGTGTCCCATTTTAACTTGGACAGCCGAATTACTGAAAAGTTTGCAGAGTAATCGAAAAATGTTTCGGATAAAAGTTGTTTGGTTTGGAGGGGGTCAACTGATGATAACATAAAACTTGACCTTGAAGGTCATTTTCAAGGTCATTTCAAGGTCAACTTTGCTTTTTTAAATGGAAACCCCTATTTTTGACCCCGGATTTGGAAAGAGCGGGAAATTTTACATCAAAGTAAGGTGTCACATATGGGGTTCATTTGACCCACAAGGTCATATGAAATTATGGTTATGATTTCATTTCGTTTCATTTCAAATTATGATTTCATCTATATATAGATTTTGCACTTTCCAAATTGTATCTTGAATTAGTCCCGAAGAATATTTCAATAAAATAAGGTGATATATTCTTTTTATTGAAATACAACACTGTATGAATATATATATATATATATATATATATATATATCTTGAAATCCAAGTTAAAACTCGTTAAAAATCATATATGTATAGAAATTCTTTTGAATACCCTCAATAAAATTACCTTGAAATTCCCAAAAACTTCTTAAGATTCTTTAAATTCTATGATAACATTTAAAGTCTCTTCACGTCTTTTAAAATCCATTAGAATTATTAGAAATCTCGTTATATGCCATGAAATCCTGAAATCTTAGAAAAAGTGGTGGCACTAAATGTCTCGAAAATCTAGCATGCATTGTTGTAGCAAACCTGATTGGCTTTTGAATGACTTGAAATTGTAACAAGAAAAACAAAATAATAGCGCAGATATTGATTCTCTCGTCTCTTGAAATTTTACAAAAAACTTCGAAATCCTTTAAAATTCGTTAAAATCTATTAAAATATTTTTTGAAACCTCTTGAAAATCGTTAAAATTTGTGAAAATATCTAAAAATTCTTAGAAATCCTCAAAAAATTCCACGATATCCTTAAAACTTGTACAAAATTTTTTTAATCAAAAAAATATCTTGAAATTATTTTAAATTATTAGAAATCTCATAAAATACCATGAAATCCTTTAAAATTTCACAAATTTTTTTTATAAAACTTATAAAAATCTCTTAAATTCTTTTAAAATGCCTTAGAATGCCTTAAAATTTCATGAAATCCTTAAAAATCCACGAAATCTTTTGAAAATCAGAAAAACCTCTTTAAATCCCCAAAAATTTGACGATAACTTTCAAAATCCTTTTAAATTCTACGAAATCTCTTGAGTCATAAAAATCTGTTGAAATCCCTCAATATGTAAAATTACCCGACAAACTTTAAAATCCTTCAAAATCCATACAATATTTTTAAAATTATAAAAATCTCCTGAAATTCGTTAAAATTCTTGAAAATCTCTTAAAATTCGTAGAAACTTTTGGATATTCCTTAAAATTCTACGATAATATTTCCTTTATATCTTTTAAAATTCATTAAAATTATTAGAAATCTCATCAAATTCCAGGCAATCTTTTAATATTTCACAAAATCTTTTATAAAACATAAATGTTAGGTCGGAACAATTATATTATGATTTTTACACTTCTACAAAATTTTTAAAAAATCAGAAAAATATCCTGAAATTGTTTTAATTTATTAGAAATCTCAAAAAATACCATGAAATCCTTTAAAATTTCACAAATTTTTTTATAAAACTTATAAAAATATCTTAAATTCTTTTAAAATGCCTTAGAATGCCTTAAAATTTCATGAAATCCTTAAAAATCCACGAAATCTTTTGAAAATCAGAAAACCTCTTGAAATCCCCAAAAATTTGACGATAACTTTCAAAATCCTTTTAAATTCTACGAAATCTCTTGAAATCCCTCAATAAAATTACCCGAAAATCTTTAAAATCTTTCAAAATCCATATACAATATTTGAAATATTTTAAAAATTATAAAAATCTCCTGAAAATTTGACGATGACTTTCAAAATCCTTTTAAATTCTACGAAATCTCTTGAGTCATAAAAATCTGTTGAAATCCCTCAATAAAATTACCCGACAAATTTTAAAATCCTTCAAAATCCATACAATATTTTAAAAATTATAAAAATCTCTTGAAATTCGTTAAAATTAGTGAAAATCTCTTAAAATTCGTAGAAACTTTTGGAAATTCCTTAAAATTCTACGATAATATTCCATTTATATCCTTTAAAATTCATTAAAATTATTAGAAATCTCATCAAATTCCAGGCAATCTTTTAATATTTCACAAAATCTTTTATAAATCATAAAAATCCCTTGAATTTATCTTAATAAAATCATTGAAATATCGTCAAAATTCCTTACAATACAAATTTTGAGTAAGTTTTTTTGCTCACTTGAACAATTTTTCCCATGGCATTTACATCATTTTGCGGCGACACCCTTCATATATTAAATATTATCAATATGGGGTTTTTTACTTTCTATTTACCTTCATAATAATGTTATAATTTATTAAAACGCAGCTTCACAATTTATTTAATACGTTAAACGGGTTTCCCTGTTTTAAACCATCAGTTAAACATAATTTTCTTAAAATTTATTCAGAAATATGCGGATCCATGAAAGCAAAATATATTAAACATCACACACTCTTCATTTCATTTACTAAACATATATATATAGATTTTTCACTTTCCAAATTGTATTTTGAATTAGTCCCGAAGAATATTTCAATAAAATAAGGTGATATATTCTTTTTATTGAAATACAACACTGTATGAATTCTATATTATCATTATTACATTAATAAAATAAGAATTTCTTCACAAAAAATAGGCCTGCCAAAAAATGAACTCCTAAATATTATGTTTTAATTCTGCCAAAAATCCAAGTGGTAAATTTCATCGAGATTAATATATTTTACGCCAGCTGCATAAAAAGATTTACACTGCTCGATTTACTTCCCTTAAATTTATTGCGTTCTTAGAATTTGCGATGGGAAATAAATTCAGGTTTAAATATAAAGTGTAATAAAAGCGCTTATCTTAAATAAAATTAAAATTTTATTCAAAAAATACGTTGTATACCCTACCCCCCCTCCAAAATATATATATATTGACTTCGACTTTGACCTTTCACTTTCATCATCTTGAATTTGATTTGTAGATCCATTCGTAAAGCTTGTTCACGTAAGTATTTGCAGTTTCACCTTCATTAGGACTCACTAAATTTTTTGTCTCTTGAAATTTCGCTACCTGATTTTGCAAGTCCTTCTCCTTCTTCGCCTCTTTGATTTCAAGAAATGTAGAATTTGTAATAAAATTAGAGTGCGCATTATATACATAGGGTTTTAATTGCGTGGACGATAAAGTTGCTGTCATCCCTATCTGACTTCGGTTCTTGTTTTTAAACATATCTTCTATAATCTTGAAATTAAAGTTCCTAGCAGGATCTGTTGAAAAAGAGTGATTGCTTTCCAGGTCCCTTTTACTTCTTTCCACTTTGGTTATTAACTTATTCTCAAGAATGGGTAACTTACTAAATATATTCTCCTTTAAAACTTCATCTTCAGACTCAATTCTATCAATATCTTCAATTCGGTGAAAACCAAGCCGGCTTGCATTATTTTCTTCAGTAGTTTGCTTAAACTTAAGGTTAACCGAGTTTGTCTCGAATATGGTCTTAGGTTCAAGGGTCGTATTATTATAAGATTTCAAGAATACATTTTCCCCCGGTCGATACTTCGTTCCATTTCCGTCGCTCGTAGAATCAAACGAGAAGTTGGACGGTGCTGTAATTCCACTGGAATACATTCCCTGTGATTTGGCATCAGGGATATCGGACCCTGTCATCATGTTTTCATCGTAGGAGTCCGTCTTTGAAATCATAAAAGCTTTGGTTACGAGGTCACTTTCCGTAAATCCTTTCACAACGACATGCGAATCAGTAAAAGTTATTTGGTCAGAAGACTCTGTAATCTTTCTAGAGGCTTCCGGGAACTTTGAATACTTTAGCGTTGAAGTATCCACTTCATCCTTAAACTTCGATTCCAGTAAATGAGAAATCTGTTCCACAACTTTAGAATGCAAAACTTTTGACTCTTCGGTCGATTTTTCTTCATTTTTCAAATCATTGAATATTGTCGGACTCGTATCAGATAAAGACACTGTATTCAAATTTTTAATATGCTCTAAAAAATCTGAAGAGGTTGTTTCTTTATAATTATTGGATGGGTTTTCTTCTTCTGTGTTAATTTTCATTGGTGTTTCTTCAATAGTTGAAAGAGTATAATCTTCACTGGAAAAATTAGTATGCTCTTCTAAATTTCTAATGAGATCTTCTAACGAGTCTTTTTCTTCTGCATCCTTTGAAGATGTATCCTCATCGAGCATTCTAACTAATTCTTCGACCGATTCATCTTCATTTTCTGTAGTTATAGTTTCTCCTAAAACATCACTGAATGCATTCAGTGTCCTTTCAGTTACATTCTCTTCTTTCTCCTGTTCTTGGTCCAGCATCTTCAGAATATCATTCAGAGTGTTTTCATCTTTTTCATTTATTAAATTAGTATTTTCCACAATAGTATCGTCCTTACCAACCTTGAATCCTTCCTCAAAATTTGCAACTTCTTCGTTCAGCATATTAACAAGAGCTTCTAATGAATCAATTTCTCCTACGTTATTTAGAGAAGTGACTTCCTCTTCTTCCTCATCTAAAATTTTAAGCAGATCTTCTATTTCTTCTTCGTCAAAATAACCATTTTTACTTATTTTTTTGTCAATTATTTCATTTTCAATAGAAGCATTCAAAATATTTACATTTTCAGTGTACGCTTCACTTTCCAAGATTACATCTTGACCGTCAATTAATCGGACAAGATCCTCTATTGTCTCTGGTTTTTCTGAAGTTTCCGTAACCATGCTAGATGTATTAAATATTCGATCACTCTTTTCTTCATTTGTCTCTTTTGCATTACTTTCTTCCATATCTATCATCATTAGAAGATCCTCCAGTGCTTCATCCTCCTCAGATATTTCAGTAACTGAATCTATAGCTTCCAAGATATCTTCATCGAATATTTCAAATTTCCTTCTCTCCTGGCCTTCATCATCATTCAATTCATTTATAAGGTCATCCAGTGATTTTTCTTCCCTTGAGTCAAAAGTTAAGTGAAAACTTTTTTGCGTCTTTGATTCCTCTTTTCCGCTTTCAGAAGGAAGTTCAACTTTATTTGAAACATAAAATTCATTATTTTTTCTATCCATATAGGCCATCAATTCATTTTTTTCAGTATTCGAAACACTTTTCTGATCTTTCTGTGTCCATGTTTCTGCATCCCTCACTGTTCTCTTTTGCAGCTTTTCCTAAAAACATATTAAAATATTATTATTCCCGATTAATTTTGCGTGAAAAAGTGTACTTTCAAATAATTCAAACATGAGCCGACGATACAAATTATTATAAAAACTTTTCAAATTTTTAAGTGAAGAAATTTAAGAGAAGAAAAAAATTTGTTTCAGTAAACTGAGACGTATTTTTCTTTTTGTATGTTTAGTGCCAAGATAGATTTTGTGAGTTGAAAAAAAATCGGTGAGACCAATGTTTCCCTTCGTGCCCATTATATCAGAGAAATATTTTATACTTGAAAAATAGCGATACTGGAGATAAAAGGTTTATATTTCATACCCGTATTCGTTTCCGGAGGTCGATAGAGTCGGAATGCGAAGTCAAAGGACACGATGCTTCTTCAAATTGAGAAAGGTGCTTCAGTCTGTTGATATAAAAGAAAATTCACTTATTCGTACGGAAATTAGGAACAATATTAACAATAATAATATTAATAGTTAATTATCCGTAATAAAATTTAAATAGCGTTATAAAAACTACAATAATTTTCTATTCAATATTTTACATTCTTTAAACATAGGAAACTTATGTAAGAAATATTTTGGACTCCCTCTTCTCCTATTAAGGATTAGCAAGATCACCCTCCTTAAAATCTTTATATAATATTTAAAATAAAATATTTAAATATTTAAATATTTAAAATATTTAAAATCTTTATATAAATATTTATATAAGTTCCAATCTAAAAAATCGATTTCTTCATTTTACTTAACAAATATTAAAATTGGAATTTTTTCTCTCTGTAGAATTAATCAGTTTTTAACTAGAATCATGCGTACAGAGCGAGAAAATATTTAATTCAAATATTTTTTAAGTAAAATGAAAATATCCTATTTTGAAGTTAGATTTTGAATTCTTCGTTTTCTGCAAAAAGTATCGAAATTAAATACTTTTTCGTTCTGTACGCAGTTTTATATTTGAAAAAATATTAGCGCTATAGAGCGAAAAAATATTTATCTATAATTTTCGTTGAGTAAAATGGAGAATGGAATTTTGAGCTTAACACTTGGGTCCAACGTCCTTAAGGGTGTTGGATCCAAGTTTTAATCTAAAAATCCGATTTCTTCATTTTACTCAACAAATATTAAATTTGGAATTTTTTTTCTTTGTGTAATTAATCAGTTTTCAACTAGAATCATGCGTACAGAGCGAGAAAATATTTAATTCAAATATTTTTTAAATAAAATGAAAATATCCAATTTTGAAGTTAGATTTTGAATTCTTCGTTTTTTGCAAAAAGTATCGAAATTAAATACTTTTTCGTTCTGTACGCAGTTTTATATTTGAAAAAATATTAGCGCTATAGAGCGAAAAAATATTTATCTATAATTTTCGTTGAGTAAAATGGAGAATGGAATTTTGAGCTTAACACTTGGGTCCAACGTCCTTAAGGGTGTTGGATCCAAGTTCTAATCTAAAAATCCGATTTCTTCATTTTCTCTGTATAATTAATCAATTTTTAACTAGAATTATGCGTACAGAGCGAGAAAATATCTAGTTCAAATATTTTTTAAGTAAAATGAAAATATTCAATTTTGAAGTTAGATTTTGAATTCTTCGTTTTTTGCAAAAAGTATCGAAATTAAATACTTTTTCATTCTGTACGCAGTTTTATATTTGAAAAAAGATTAGCGCTACAGAGCGAAAAAATATTTATCTATAATTTTCGTTGAATAAAATGGAGAATGGAATTTTGAGCTTAACACTTGGGTCTAACGCCCTGAATGTCAATATAATTGGAAGTATTAGAATTTTTAGAAGCATTCTACATTATTTAAAATCAAAATTCGTTATTTCATTTTCAAGTAAAAGTCTAAGAGTCGGCGGCAAATTTCGTATTTCAATTAAAGTTAAGCAGGCTAGAAGGAGCTATCAACCGTGACTTCTTCCGCTTCCTTTTGACAAATTAGCTTTTGAATTATTAAGGAAGCCGCTCAAAGAAAGTTTAAGGTGGATTGCAGATACATAGTACATATATCTATAATAATCAATAACTTTTATTCTATCCTGCAACTCATATTTTTCAAAAACTACATTGAAAATCAATTTAATACACTTGTAAAATGTATAATGTGAGAGCCCTGTATAAAGAATTCTATTTTTAATTGAAATTTCATCGATATACGTTTGCATACTTCGTCTATATTTCTGATTATGAATTTGATAATAAAAATATCTGAAAATGTGATATTAAGGGCGTTGGACCAAAATGTTAAGTTCACAATTCCATTTTCCATTTTACTCAATGAAAATTATAGCTGAATATTTTTTCGCTCTGTAGCACTAATCCTTTTTCAAATATAAGATTGCATACAGAGCGAAAGAATATTTACTTTCAATACTTTTTGCATAAAACGAAGAATTCAAAATCCAACTTCAAAATTCAATATTTTAATTTTACTTAAAAAATATTTTAATTAGATATTTTTTCGCTCTGTACGCATAATTCTAGTTAAAAATTGATTAATTTTACAGAGGGAAAAATTTTCAATTCTAATATTTGTTATGTAAAATGAAGAAATCGAGTTTTTAGATTGGAACTTGGCTCCAACATCCTTAAACTTATTGTTAGTAAACTTTCGTAAATATGTACCATAAATATTATTTTTATACAATAAAGTTAACTAACCTGTCAAGAAAAGAAATGTTCGATGTCAATAATTTTCTTTTATTAAGGTCGACAATTTCCCCTTCAATTGGTGGATAAGCTTCAATAAGAATTTTTGTAGGATATTCAAACTTTTCCGTCAAATTTATTTTTTGTGTGTAAGAATCCCGAAGTAGTAAAAGCCTCAACCAGTCAGACTTAAGGACATCAAAAGGTAATACATTCCCAGAGGTATTAAATTCCCTGGTCATCATCGGGATCAAAGAGACGTCATCGTCTATTATATTTAACGCTGCTACGTATTTTTCCAATTCCTTCATTTTGAATTTTGTTTGGTCTTTGTACTCTTTGAAATTATTTTCTGAAAACAGTGAAACTAGACAGAATGAGTATATTAAGAATCATAAAAGTATTATAAATGGAATATTATTATTATTTAAGTTCGTCTACCAATATATTTAATTCAAACTTAATTTATTTTTACTTAATTATTATTTAATAGAATTATTATTTATTTTATTTAATTCAAATTTAAATAAATATATTTAATTTAATTATGTACTCACCATTACTCGAAAAAGTAAAAAGTGGTAGGAGAAGCACAATTAAAAGTAACATCTTCCCTGATCCAACTGACAATGCCGACTAACGAACTAATGCAGAATCGCTATTGTAATAAGAGCGTTAAAATTGTACGCAGTGTTTGCAAAATTTTCGCTTCACGTATCACATGGCAATATTCTAACAGAAATAAACTACTGGTTCAATTTATTTGACAATCTATTCACAGAGTTTTCATGATAAATTTGCACATAACGCTAATTTCCGTGAACATCTTTGGAATGAATATTATTAATATACTTTATAATTTATTAATAAATTATATCATGTTAAATATTGCCGTCTGATTTACAGTTATATGTAAGTCAAAATTACGAAAAACGACATTTTGAGCAAAAGAAGCAAAAGTCCCTCTCTCCCATCACACATACAATATTTTTTATAAAATGGACAATTTCAGACGTTTTTCGCAATACAGACTTGATTTCTGCTCATAATGAGGAGGTGGAAAGGTCACATAAATAATATTTTAGAGAATCTCTGGGATTAGGTCGATGGCTAGATAAACTCGTAATCAGTGATAGAAAGAAGTAAATAATCCCAGAAACGGTGGATAAGTTCAGGTATAGAA
Organism: Synergus itoensis; assembly: GCA_904066005.1. Classification (NCBI taxonomy): domain Eukaryota; kingdom Metazoa; phylum Arthropoda; class Insecta; order Hymenoptera; family Cynipidae; genus Synergus; species Synergus itoensis. Next base: position 132,691 of record CAJFCP010025929.1, on the reverse strand, counting down.
AGAAATAGCCAATATAGCGGGTTATAGAATTTCCCACGGGCAGAAACCGATGCCTAAGCACAAAAAATAGCATAGTCAACTCTTTGCACTAATTGGCAGGTATCCAATCTCATGCTATATTTTTCAAAAAGATACTGAACATTTTTTTACTGTAAAGGAAAAAAATAAGAACAGCTCTTTCCTACCATCCAATATTTCTTTATTTTTTGCGAGATCTCGCAAAAGGGTGTTGCGGATTGCCATATGACATTTTTTTCTTTTCATTTTCTAAAATTATTTTCTTAATTGGACGAATATACGTGAGTACGAAAATGTCCCAAGTGCGCGAGCATACTTCACTTCACACAAATATTATTATTACAATAATGATGTTTCACGTACTCGACTACGTATTTTTGTTGTTCCTGTGTACATATATATTTTTATTATATGTGGACATCCGCAAGAAACAGGTTCATTTGTCTAAATAGAAACATTTTCAAGGGCATACATCAAAGCTTGAACAGAAAGAAATAATTTCGAGAAAATAACATATATAAAAAATATTATAATTAGGTATTTTTTCGCTCTGTAGCGCCACTTCCATTTCAAACCAGAATATATTTACAGAACTAAAGTATATATACTTGTAATATTTATTTATTTAAGTGAAGAGATTGAACTTTGAGATTAGAATTTAAATCCAACACCCTTAAAGTTAGCGAGTGCCTTAAGGGCGTTGGACCCAAGTGTTAAGATCAAAATTCCATTCTCCATTTTACTCAACGAAAATTATAGATAAATATTTTTTCGCTCTGTAGCGCTAATCTTTTTTCAAATATAAGATTGTATACAGAGCGAAAAAATATTTACTTTCAATACTTTTTGCATAAATCGAAGAATTCAAAATCTGACCTCAAAATTAAATATTTTCATTTTACCTGAAAAATATTTGAATTAGATATTTTCTCGCTCTGTACGCATAATTCTAGTTAAAAATTGATTAATTCTACGGAGGGAAAAAATTCCAAATTTAATTTGTTGAAGAAATCGAATCTTTAGATTAGAACTTGGCTCCAACAGCCTTAAGCGTCATATTTTTTCTTTGACTCACTTTCTGGCGGACGTCTACACGTACAATTGTACATATGTGTATATATATATTTAATTATAATTATAAAAATTATACATCGAACTGCTAAATTACAATTACAAAGTAACTACATACATATTTATAATCGCGACAGAAACGGCTCTGTTTTCCTATCCTTTGGCATTCGTTTACACTGTCGAGTTTGGGTTGAAATTAATATACTGCCTCCTCTTTCTCGCACACAACCAAAAGCTTAAAATTCGCGATTTTCCCTACCTTGAGATCTGCTTCTCGTCACTGTACATAATTATTATATTTTCTAAAAAAAAACTCGTTAACATTACGTAGACAATTTGTACGAAACATGTTATATCGAATCACAATTCCCAAGGAAAATCGGAAATTCTATCATATCGTTAAACGAGAAACCCTTGCTAAGTATAATTGAAATGTAATGTTCGAAGGACAGAGAACCAAAATCCGATACAAACATCATTGCTTATAAATAGCAAATTGACTTATTCTTTACATTACTATCGATGACAAAGGTTTCTTTTGTTAGACAAAATAAATGATTCTAATGAATCAATAAATTCATTAAAGTATCTATCACGTGCAGCGGGGAAATAGATCAGAAAAAAAATTAAATATTCTACTTCATAGTATTGCATTTCTTGTAAAAGAAATACTTGTACGTGACTTCTCTATAACCCATGCCATTAATTTTAATCTAACTGAGCCGATGTAATAAATCCATTCGCGGTACAAACACATCACAAATGCAATCACAATGAGTCAAATGAATTAAAGCGTTCTCTACGACAGAGCAATAACTCGACTTCTAAAAAGTGAATAATGCGCTGTTGCAGAGCACGACTTAATTTTGCGAAAACTGCTCACCTCACTTATACATGTGTACAATGTACATACATACATATGATTATTTACATAATTTGGCTGTTTTAAAAATGCATCTTTGAAAAATCAATTGGAACTTCTGAAAATCTAAAGGGATGACACCAATTTCTTAAAAAATGAAAATAACCATTTGATATTTTTGTAACAAAACATTAAGAATTTATAGCTTTTTTCGCTATCATAATATTTTATTATACATATGTATAACAGTGTCTTTTATACCTTTTATTTGAAATTCAAGAAATTAATACTGAACAATTACAATTCCTATCGAATTCACCTCATGACAATTTTTTTGAAAGTATCTGTATGTATGGATATACTTTACTTTTTCTCATTAATGATGTTTAAATAGTGATAATGAGAATTACAAGGTTTTCAAGATTTTTGACATTAGTGGAGAAGATTTTAAAGATTCAGTATTCATGAAAAATGTTATGTTCTTAAATTATTTCCCACTCTATTGTCCATCCCATTTTCCCATTTCCTTTTTTAAAGCCTTTAATCCCAACTCCTATTCCAACCCTATTTTTTAAACCTCTTTTAATTCCCCTTTTTCCAATCTATCTTCCAATCACATTTTCAAAGCTCTTTTCGAACTTTCCCACCTTTCCAAAATGAAAAAAATTAGATTTAAATTTAAAAAAATGTAAATTACTGATAAATAATGTAAAACATGAATTCTTTAGTAAAATAGTGTGTAAAAGAAAACGTAAAAGTTTATAACTATCATTATCATATTTTAAACGTCAGCGGCCCATATAGATGGGGCCGTACTTAGAAGTTTTTAGGTCAAAAGAGATACATTTCCTAGTTGAATTTGGATAAAACTTTATTCGAAAAGAATAGATTTTCCGAGGATGCGTTTTAAGATCTCCAGCCCTCTTTAACAACACAATTTATTAACATAATGATAACTAATTATGATTTTTGCTGCAATAAGGTATAGACAATTACCATATTCGTAACATGCAAGCATTTTTTAGAACGTGTAAGATTACAAAACGTTGTATATATGCTCAATCTCTGCATATCGCAATTTTTACTTAAATTTGTTTAACTCTAGGTTTGTATTCTTTACTTAGATATTTATTTGTTTTGTTTAGTTTATTTTCAACCCTGAGAACTACGATTCTACTGCCACGGCGAATCTGCGCTTTCAAAAATACTTTGAGAAAGACTAGGCATAGTTCAACAGAAATGTCAAATGTCTTGTCGATCATAAGAAACTGATATTAAACATAAATACAATAATTTTAGATTTTTAAGACCTTCACGAACTAGGATCCAAAATCAGATCAATAATCTCAATGTGTAAACTTGAACTTAAGGGTGTTGGATTCAAGTTTTAACATCAAGATTCAATCTTTACATTTTACTCGACAAATATTAAAATTAGATAACTTTTTGCACTGTAGATGTACTAAATATCAAAATAAAAATATTTGGAAACTTCTCCATAATTATGCGCATTAAAGAAGCCCTATTTACTCTTCTTCAGCGATATTTATTCTCATCGTGTTCGTACAGGCCATTGACAATAATGACTATCATTAGTTTAATAATTAAAGTAAATTCTGGGTAACATTTGATTGAAAAATACTGCATGTACTTTTGAAGCGCATCACATGCAAGGGTAACATAAAGAAGGTGGATGCGCTATTGTATTTCCATAAACACGCGTTATCGTAAATAATAACACGAATATCACAGTTCAATAGAGAAGCCTTCGCGACTTCGAGTAGGAGAGAAGAAAAAAATGAGGAAAGGGAGAAAGTACTGAAGCTTAGGGAAACAAAAAAGATGAAATGACAAGTCTGCATTCAGAATTACAAAACAATTAAGTTAAGGAGGTCAGATTCAAGTTTTAGTCTCCACTTTCGATCTTTTCATTTTACTTAACAAATATTATAAGAACATTTTTTTTCTCCCTGTAACATGAACTTGAACCCAACACCTTTAAATGATAATGTTAACAAATGGTTTGTAAAAAAATTTTAATTCAATTCTTTTTATTATTTGGAGTATTTTCGGCCCATCCTACTGAATACAGCTTCATTATTTACTTGAACCACATTTACAAAATTTCTCTGTTATTTACAAATTTCAAATTTTGATTGGTAAAACGAGATTTAGCGAGTTGAATTACTCTTTAAAAGGCAATCTAAAAAATGCTGAGACGCTGATTTATCTCAGTGAGATTCCATTAGCAATTTATTTCCCGGGAAAAATGTGAAAACTCCCTTTTAGAGAAATATATCACTAAATTTAGATGATTTTCTTTGACATCTTGTAACTTGAATGTTTATGTAAAAGTTGTCAGTCAAGCAAGTTGTTGAAAAAATGAAAACAAACTAACCAGATCTTCTAACGCGCCACCCTGTAAAGCGAAATTCGCCGTGGCTCAACAGCCATCTTATTTCGATAAAACTTATTATATCATGAAATTGGGCCGTCATTCAAGCACAATGGTCTAACAAGAGTAACGAGATCAAAATAATGACATACGTTAGAAAAAATATACAAGTAAAAGGAAAGTAAAACAAAAATTCGATTGTAACTCACAATAAAGAACTCAAAACAATTAAAAAAAAAAAGGTCTCACTTTTAATACAATTGGCAAGTTCATGGCGGTTTGGCAAAAATGCTTACATAAAAAAAGATATCCAGATTTCAGGGCGAACCTTTCTTTTGGGCAATATTCGTTAGTTGTGATTGAGATTGCTTTGCAATCACAATGACGGCCCTAGACCAAGTTTCTGTCCAAGTTTATTTTCTTTTCTCCTCAAGCTCTGCGATTAACAAGAAATAAACGCTTTATAATTTGAAAATAACTTTTTCAAGATCTTAAAAATATTTTTAAATGACAGTGTAATTCGTTTATACAGACTGTCTGAAATCTGAACGTAAACATTTTATAATATTTTATACTTTGTAATATTTTGTAATACGTTACTTTAAAAATAGTTTGAAAAAAAGCGTTTTTACATTAGTCGCAAGGCCTCTCTTTTGGTCTTTCTAGTAGACATGACTATTATTTATATTAGTAGTATTATTTTGTAGTTATCCGAAAGTCTCAAGAACAATCGGATTGAAAGCGGTCCTCGTAACAATAATAACTAGATACTAAAGATCCCTGAATGTATTTCCTCCGGTTATATTGCTTGTGGCACACGTGAACGATTCTTCGCTTTTCTTAACTTCACAGCAATTCTGTTTGAGGTTCGATTTATACGAAATTCCAAGCGTACCTTGTATAGTTTCCCCTGAACTTTTCCCTCTCTTTCGCGTAATTTTTCTTTTTTCTTCCTGTTCCCTCCATTCAAAGGCACGATTCGGTGGTTTTTATTCTATAAAAATAACAATTATATTCCGATTTCTGAATCATTGAAATCGAAGAGCAAATGATTATAAACTTTTTTTTAAAAAAAGTCATTGCCTTTGTACAAATATACAAGCTAAGAGATTTTATTTGATAAAAGCTCGACAGGTCTTTTCACTTCTTTCGATAATTTGAAATTAGCTACATTAGCTAAAATAGATTAAGACTAAGAAGCGAATTCAGTGACTGCAAAAAACATGCCACCCTTTGAGACATTAATTTATCACCGAATCGTGCCACAGAGGCTTGATATAGCGGACTAATTAAATCCAGCTGATTGCAAACACCTTCAATAGCAGATTAAAGATCGTTCCCACTCATCGATAGCCAGCTGCTTCAAGCATTTCAACAAAAAGTTTGTTCATTGGCACTTTGCCGGTTCGATAAACACTGGACCAAAATCTTCTGACGATACCATCAGCTTGTCTGAGGCCAGGCATAATTAGGAACATATTTTGCGTAGTACGCAAAGCTTGACCAGGCCGTACTGCAGCTACACAATCCGATAAAGAGTTGAGGATACTGTCCCGGAAACGGTAGAGTGCCTGGGGCTCATCCAGCCTCGCGTCACTGTTTGCCAGGATCAAAGCTTTCAGGATATAATACTCCTCTCGAGCCAGTCCCAATCTTTGAACCCTTTCGACAATCTGTACACACTGAAAAAATGTGAAGCATTAAGTGTTAGTTCAAAGTGATTCTGGCATAATTAAAATACTTTTTGCAAAACTTGTTAAAGAAACCCGTACGTAAAGCTCCTTATTATAGTGATAAAATATGAAGAATTAAATTTATCATTCAAGAATTTTAAACTTCCATTTATAATTATGAAACAAACAAATACTATTAATCAAATTAAAATAGTGAAATAAACTTACATGCGTGTAAAGATCAATACAATGGCACTCGCGTGCAAGTTTTTCGTCAAGGATAAAGTCTTGAGCAAACCTAAGTTTTCCCGTATTAGGTACACTTCTCCAAGCAAGACTAAACGTCAAAATTTCCGCCCACGTACTCTGCAAAAGGCGCATCTGGTCGTTTAACGCTAAGCTACTGAATCCTGGTATTTGTTTTGCCCAACCTTAAATGAAAGTAAAAATTTAGTAATGGAAAAAAATAATTAGCCAATTGCACACCTCTAGAAATGAACTGCCCCTATAAAACACATACCAATAATTCCAACTAACTCCCGATCATATAGGTCAGACAATTGTCCTAGAACTCGCTGATCCGTGTTTAGACTGAGAGAAAGGCTCGAAACCTGCAGCATGTCCGGCTCGCAAGCTATCAATGCCTCCACCATCTTATTGTCTACAAGAAAAAACACATATTAATATCTATTTATGCATATTTCTCATCTTTCTCAAATTCGATCTCTTCATTTTACTCAACAAATATTATAATTAGACATTTTTCACTCTGTAGTGGTACTTATTTTTTAAATAGAAGTATGCGTACAGAGTGAAAAAATGTAGTTTTATTGCTTTTTATGTAAAATGAGAAGATTGAATTTTTAAGTTGAATTTGGAATTATTCGTTTTAAGCAAAAATTATTATTTAAATTAAATATTTTTTCGCTCTATGGCTATACTTCTATTTCAAGAAAGAGAGCATATATTCAGAGCAAAGGTATTTAATTTTAATAACTTTTAAGTAAAATAAGATTTCATTTTGAGGATAGAATTTGGATTTAACGTTAAACACCCTTAGCTTATATTTTTTTCATAATTTAAAATTTAAGGCATTTTTCCCAAACTTTTCCATTTCCACGTCTTTCATGACTTGTGGCTACTCTGATTTCTGTTAAAAATTGCTTGCAGGAACACTTTAATTGCGAAGTTTTTTTTAGAAATAAAAAAAAATTATTTTGCAGGACATTTCGAATTTTTACTTAATATACATTTATTAATCTACTATTCACTTTTTGCATGATTAAACGTATGTCCTTCAAAAGTTCTTGTTTTTAAGATTTCTATTAACAAGAAATACACTTAAAACGCCCATGTTAAACAAAATATTTATATATTATTGAGTGAATTTCTCATAATTTGCCGAATTAATACTGTGTTTATGAAAGCTCACTTACTTATTGCTTCCACAGAACCTGCCGATGTTACGTTAGCTTGAAACATTAAACAAAATGTTTATTTTGCGCGTTTCACACAAATTTATTCATTAATCATGTTAATGAGACAATATTTGGTACTTAAAATTATTCAAAAAACCAGATCCATTTTAAATTACGCAGGTTTCACACTTCAAGTTGAAAAATCGGTTGGGAACTAAATATTTTTTTTCAGAGGAAATTAGTCGACACGTATTTTTCCGTTTTGAAAAGAAAGTGTCTTCCACGAAGTTATAAGTATGTATTTGAATCATGAAGTGTGTTTTTCAAGCAAACACACATGTTTTCTTTCAACCCCTATAACCTTAGAACCTAATTGAGATATTTAAGTTTTCTTTCCACATTTTGCGAAGGTTTATCATCAACTTTCTTGAAAAACACACTTCAAAATTCAAATACTTATAACGTTGTGAATAATTTTTTTTCTCAAATTGGAAAAATAAGTGTCGTCTAATATCCTGTGAAGAATAACATATTTCGTCCTGAAAAAAATTGAAATTGAAATTGAAAAATATTATCTTACTTATTAATTAGGCACAAATATTATTTAAAATTCTTTTACTCGTCAAACATCATATCTAATGTTTTGCTGGACTGAAATCGAAGCTCAGATTCTAATGCTTCAGAAAAGAAAGCAAAATATATAAATTTGATTACCTTCTAATGTCGTAGTTTTTCCTGGAACATATGGATCAGTAGCTCTTCTATATTTCTGCCTTCCGCCCCTGACTCGATCCAATCTTACACCCTCCTTCAGCATTCCTTGCCTCAAGCACTTTTGAAATCTGCAGGCTTGGCACGCTTTTCTCCTACGTTTGTTAATTTCGCACTCGCTATTCGCTGGACATGTGTACTCAATGTTTCCTGTAAAATTACTAGCTACTTTATCATTATATTCACGGTCCTTCACCAGATATTACTGAGATCACTTGCGTTTAAGTCGATCATTGTTTTTTTTTTTTCTCGATTGAAACTGCTAAAAACCAGATAGTTTTATAATTTATAAAATGAAAACATTTTTTTTTTTAAATGAAAGAAACATTTAAAATTTAAACTTTAATTTGATTTAGAATATTTTTAAGTACAAATTATGACCCAGGTTATAAAATCAATTCACTAACATTATCCAGTTTCTTCAAGCCTCAAAAAATTGCCGGTCATTTCTCGGTGAAAATTTATCATTTCATGACTTGTAGATATTTTTCCCGATCACTAAAATTCAAATTTTCAAAGTTGACAACTTTGAAAGTAACTCTTACAAATAATGCTTACAATCACCAAATTATTTTTTATGAAAGTGGCAAGTAAGAGTTTCTCAATACTATCTGGAAGAGCTACCAAAGAGTTAAAATTAAACAGATTAAAAATAAGTTTCTTTTACCTTGTATCGTTCTTTTGAAGAAAGCCTTACACGCTTCACAGGATGCAACACCATAATGAAAACCACTTGCAACGTCGCCACAGACTAAGCACAGCCTTCTAGGCATCATGTCTTCCTCTTTGACACCATCCTAAGTGCAGAAAGAAATTAAAATTACAATTTGTTTTAAGTAATTTGTAACCCAAAGGGTGATCTATTTATTCCATGACTTTTTCAGCTTCCCAGATCCTCTAAAAGCCAATAAATAAAACTGCAAGTTATTTAAAAGTTGATAACAGTAGTAAACAATCAATCATTCTACATTGAAGGTTTGATGAATAATACAATTAGGTTTCAATAAAAATAAAAGTACAAATGATAATCAGCACGGAAACTTTGAAAGAAACAATTGCAGGTCGACGCACGTCGATGGGAGAGCCACGATTAAATATTTCAAGGTCCATCGTATTACCGCATAGTTGTTATTATTCGATTTTCCGACGATACTAAAACAAATTTTATGTTGAAAAACAATTTCTCAATTAGATAACATTATTTTAGCTTTTAGTACTGGTAAAGTTTAAAGCTCCCATGAATGATATATCATACTCGAGTCAGTTTAGATTTCATGATTAAAAAGTTCTGAACGTTCAAATGAACGAATTTTTGTATTGATTGTATTTGTAATTATAAAAAATTTTTTAATATTGATTCATTTACATTGAAAATAATAAAAAATTAAATAAACTTGTAATTCTGATTGTTATTTATTTTAGTTGGCACAATATTTCTGGATAAAATATAATTTGAAAAAAACATTTCGTTCATTTGAACGTTCGCAATTTATTCAGATTAGATTTCCAAGTTTTACAAATTAACATTTTTTCTCCGGGGTGGAGCAAGATAAAATAGTTTCGGATTCCTGGGTCTCACCCTGGAGTCAAAGGGTTAAATATTATATTTACTAACTTTTCAGAAACTCTAAATAATTGAGATACCAAATAATACTTTATTCGACAAACAAACTTTCATAATTTATATTGAAAACAATCTGATCTAATGTGAATAAAGTTGCGAACGTTCAAATGAACGAAATATTTTTTTCAAATTATATTTTATCCAGAAATATTGTGCCAACTAAAAATAACAATCAGGATTACAAGTTTATTTCATTTTTTATTATTTTCAATGTAAATGAATCAATATTTAAAAACTTTTTATAGTTACAAATACAATCAATGCAAAAATTCGTTCATTTGAACGTTCAGAACTTTTGAATCATCTGATCTAATTAATGAATGAATGAATGAGTTTGAAAATTGAAAATCTAAACTAAAATCGTAAAATACATTTAAAATTGGATATATGTATATACGTTATCTTATCCTAAAAATCATATTTTGAAAAATGATTGAATGTTTATAATTACCTCTGAATTTCCCAATGGCTGAGTTGTTGAAGAACAATGATGCATTTCTGGACTACCAGGACTTCCGCCACCACCGCCATAATCCGGCATATCCATTTTTGTGCAAATTGCCTACACAATAAAATAAAAAATTTATATCAATAATTTTAAGCCGAAGACCTAAAAGATTAAACAATCTTAAATTATTTAAATTAAGTACACAAGTACAAATTAACTACAATTATAAGAAATTACAAGAATCCAATTTTTTTGGAATGGATTTTTAAATCAAACTGTATTAATGATAGTATGTAATTAGATATTATTACCTCTTGATGTTGAAGAGTAGTTGACGGCGAACAGACCTGATGGTAACTCTGCGTGGGAGTACTAGGATTTTCAATCTCTTGTTTAATATTGGGCATCGTCCTGTTCCCAAGCATGCTCTCCACAGATGTACCAGACATCATACAAACCTACGCAAATCAGAAAAACGAAATTTTAAAATAAGAAACTGGCTTACTGGAAAAGAAATAGAAGGGGGAATAAAAAGAAAAAAATAACGGCAATAAGAGACGATGAAATAAAAGAGAGAGAGAGAGAGAGAGACAAAGGCTCGCTGCAAATCCAATTGCACATTTTTTCCGCCAACTATTTTTAAACGTGGGTAAGGCATAACAATTTTTAGAATTCAAGTCTTCTCACTCAGAATACAAAATTCAGGGTGGCCGCAAAACTTAATTTTTAAAATTCCCTATCTTTCTCTAACTTTTCCATTAAAAATTAAAAACTTTTCATTTTCCCTGACCAATTAATATTTAAGCCTCAAGGACCTGAATTTTAATTTAATATTAGTAAACAAATTTCTTTAACACCTTCATTATTCCTTTTCCAGTCATAATAAAAATAAAAATTTATTGAAATCGATTGAAACGCATTAAGGGCATGTGATACTTTACCATATAAGAGTAATTTAATTTCCGCAACTTTACGTTCGCAATAATAAATATTTTTCACTAAA
>CAJFCP010025929.1:84698-109047 GCA_904066005.1 Synergus itoensis | reverse complement strand
TATTATTATTATTATTATTATTATTATTATTATTATTATTATTATTATTAATAATAATTTCGGCATCTGCAAATCCTGATATTTCTGGCGCGTACTAATCCTTCTATTTATTTCACTGTTGTTTCCACATTATAAAAGATACCTTAATTATTTCCTCTTACCGGTTAAAAATCAAGAAGCTTAAGTCTGTAATTATGAGAACTCACCTGCAACAGATAAAAAAAATTCTATATTAGCACAGAAAGCCTAAAATAGGATGAGCCTTATTATCCTGAAACTTTAGCCTTAAGGGGATATCATATTACACGGAGGTCATTTTTTGCCATGTTTTTATTCTTTTATTGCTTAGAGTACATACATGTATATATACTTTAAACTACATTTCGGTCAGTATTTATATTTCTATTAAAAATTAATGTAAGATTAATTTAGAAGTATTTAAAAGAGTTCAAAATATTTCAAAACAGTTCAAATTAAATTTAAGATCAATTCAGAAGGATTCACTAGTAGAATTTAAAAGAATAGCTAATAGCTATAATAGCTAATAACTCACCCCTCAACAAATGTAACATTAATAATTGAAGTGACTGTTTTTAAATTGAATTTAGAGAGCGTCGATGTTTTTTTTTTGTTTTTTTCTTTAATTTGTTGCAAGAGATATCTCAGGTTCGCAATTTCGATAATTCAACAACTTTATCTTATCTCTCGTTTCACAACTTATCCTTAAAACACTTGATCGTCTGAAAATTCGATATGGATAGAGAAAATTTTTATATTCTCATCGCTAAAATTAGTCTCACTTTTTCCTATTTGATGGTGGGAATTTAAGGATATAATATGATATGCACACCCATAAACTTTCACCGCAAAATAACCAATCACTAACACATGTAATCACATATAACAAAGTATCGCTCGCACGCTTGAAGAAACAGGTTTAAATTTTTCTTGTACATAACACTAACTAGCCAAAGTTTGAACCACTTGATATTGCGTTATTTTACTTAATAATAAATATTAATAAAATGTAATAATTTAATTCTTGTGGGATAAAGTGCAAATCACAGTAAAAATATTATATTTTAAACAGAGAGGTCATGATTAAAAAAAAAAAAAAAAAAAACAGAAATTAAAAATAATCTAAAAATTTGAATATTTATTTTAATATTTCTTACGTATATGGTATTATTATTCATTAGGCGAAATCCTGATATTATTGATCATCAGTGTGGGATTTTTAAAGAGAAAGAATTACATGTATAAGAAATCTAACTTTATAACTTTATTGGAACTTGATAAATGAAAAATTCGAAAATTAGAAAATGCAGCTAAGATACTGAGTACTTGATCAGAAAAAAGCTAAAATGTAGCTTTTGAATTTACCGTCAAGGTCGAAAAAACAAGAGATCGTAAAAATTGTAAAAAAAATAACAAAATACAAAATAAATATTGATGCCACAATCTGATTAATATACTCAGTCTGCACAATATGATAACAGCAGGTGTTTGAAGGGGCATTAAAATGTTTGATGGAAATTTAGACAGGCATACATTGTCGAAGGTTAGGGCTGATCCAGTGAACAAACATGACGTCAGCGACGTCTCACGGCCTTAAACTTGGCCCCCACCTTACTCATGGTTAAACAACTTCATCTCCCCACCCCTTTAGAGTTTACACCCACTCACTCACTTACTTATTACTCCCACTACATTCGCTAGAATACATATATATGTATATATCTGATTCAGGCTTGAATGATATCAAGCGAGTTTTATCTTGTGATAAAAAGTCTGTTTTCAACCGAAATTCTTGTAATAAACGTTGCCCAACGATTCTTTATTGCTATGTTAAACCATCAAAGCTTATAACGAAATATTCCTTTGGTCCTTTGAATCTAGAGGAAAATTTCGTTCACAATGAATCTCGCTTATATGAAATTATAAGCGGCTTTCAGAGGCGCAGCACTAAAGTAGCTCAAATTCTATTTTCCATATTAAAACAATCAACAGAATGTAAAAGAATTCGAGGCGGATTCAAAAGAGCTGAAGCTGAATTTAATAACTGTTAGAATAATTCAAGATGAATTAAAAAAGAATTGAAAATAGTTCAAAAGCCTTTCAGATATTCAGATCGTGTTAAAAAATTTTCGAAAGAGTTTTATTGGACTTTTTGAATTTTCATACTCCCTAATTTTTAGGTTTCCAAATACATAACGCATAATAATGATAATAATAATAATAATAATAATAATAATAATAATAATAATAATTTTTATTTCATCGAAATGTTGCACTTCGATTGAAGAATAGTATGGCACCACCTATTTTTGTAATTTGTATACTATTATTTATTTTGCTTCCTCATAAAAGAAGCCTTGTAGTGATGACAAAAATCCAGCTTCTAAAAAAAGGTTGTTTTGAACATATTTTAAGTGTAAAGTGACCATCCGTCCTGTTTTTTTAGCAATTTGTCCTGTTTGTTCCGCAAAAAGGTTTTTTTTTTTTATAAAAACTAGAAATTAGCAGAAAACGAAACTCAGGAAACAGAAAATCATAAGAGTGAAAGAGAGAGTGAATTTATCTTCTATCTCTGCTTCTTTCATTCTTACAATTTCTGATTTGCGTTTTTACATGACTCGAGACATGCCACTATTTTGTATTTAAAAAAAAAAATTGAAAAAAATTGAAAAATTATAAAAATTTTTTTTTTTTTAATCCCCCCCCCCCCCCGCTAAGTCGACGTCCTGTTTTTGAGCATTTCAAATATGGTCACTTTATTTAAGTGGAATATATCTAATATGATATCCTGAAAAATTGTCCGTGTGTGTGTGTGTGTGTGTCACGCTTTTATCGATCCTGCAATATCTTTAGAACGCGTATAGATAAATTGATGAAATTTGGCATATTTATTCCACTATTTACCAAGTTGAATTTTTTTAAAATGGTTTACCAAAATATTAAATTTTACAAGTTTCGTGTACTTTTATAATTTGCGTAAAATTCATTTTTTCATTATAACTTCTCAAATATTCAAAATTGAAAGCTGATGTAAGGAAAATGAAGATTCCTTTCATCGAGACGAATCGATTGATCTATATGATTAATGCATTTCATTAAAAAATAAGGATGTTATGGTTAATTATATTTTCAAAAATTAGTTTTTCAACTATAATTTCTCAAATAATAAAAACTTAAAGCTGATATAAGGAAAATAAAATTTTTTTATGTTTTGACACGAATCAGGTGACCTAATATTAATACACTTGATTAATTAATGCTTCCTCTATGAGGAAGCAAATCATATTTGCTTCCAGGAAGCAAAGTGATCATTGAATGAGCACAAAAGTTGATACGACTTCACAGCTATAGTTTATATTTATATCATAAAATCAGGCAATCTACCTCCGACTGCATGAAACGAAGGTAGATCGCCTAGCGAAAAATATTTAATATTCCGAACATAAAGTTGGTGAAATTAAATTCGCCTCTATATGGTAATGAACACTAACCAATAAACTAATTTAAATTAAAAATATATTTTCAAGATTTGACTGGACATAATAAATTAAATACAAGTATTTTAAATGTGTATACTCGAATAAACAGCACTATATATCTTGATGCCACCGCAAAAAAAAAATAAAAATCGTGCGCTATTGCACTAATAAATTTTAAAAAGATGTTGTTCGAGCTGTCTGTGTTAGTACCAATGTGAAGGCCATCTTTGTACATGCATTCAAAGCGAAGGTCTTACTTCTTCCTTCTCTTTAATTCTCTCTTGTCATCTTTAACACACGTGACTACGTAATCTTCAGATATAGGGCCGTACTCAAAAGAAAAGTACCCCAGATGTTCCTCGCAAATTCTAATGATCTTCATATACTTCCATATACTTCATATTTTTGTCAAATGTCCACGTTTTGTGACCCCCTGAACCCGAAAAACATGTTTTACCAATGTGTCTGTCTGTCTGTCTGTAGATTTTATTTTGTGAGCACGATAACTTTCGAAAGAATTGACCGATTTGATTGGCCTTTGGTATACTCTTTTAGTGTCCTAAAATGAAGGTCAAGTTCGTTAGCCAGCCATTTTGGACAAAAATTAAAAAATTTGGATCATTTTTCACATTTTTGAATAAAAAATTTTTTTTAATTTACAAATTCTGTTCAAGGATATTCGTAGTACGTAAATAGTCGAACAATTTATCATTATGACTTTTTTCGATAAAACAAAAATTTTCAGACTTGTAACATTTCGAAAATTAAAAAAAAAAAAATATAGAAAATTAAAATTTTAAGCTAAATAACACACGCTATGAAAAAAAGTTAGAAGATGAAAAATGTTCCTTTTTGAACGCCCTACAAGACTGATATAATCACTTTTTGAATTTTCTTGAAAAATTTCAAATTAAAAATTTTTAGCCAAATAACGTGAGATACATATACATATACATATACATATACATATTAAAATATTGGATGTTAGAATATTTGGATTATATATTTTAATATCTGGATATTAAGTTTTAATATCAAGATATTATATCTAAATATCTAGATAGTCGTCCCATAGTTAAATAGCTATTACGGTTCAATATCCAGTTTTCTCCGTGTAAAATGAGGGATGACATCTGCGGTACCTTCCATGCTAAAAAAAAAAAATATAAAATACTTTTTACTACAGCTCAAATAAAACAATAATATTTTATCCGGATTTATCGAGAAATCGAATTTGAATGATCTCGAAACGAGCATCTCGCTAAGTTGATTGAACCGCTCGACAGTCGAGCAAATTATTTGTAATTAAGGGCATGTAATACTTTACCATAAAAGCAAATTAGTTATTCCAATTATACGTTCATAATAATAAATATTTTTAGCTAATAAGAGTCAATAAACCTTCGTCTCATGTAGACGATAGTTTATTGACTCTTATTAGCTAAAAATATTTATTATTATGAACGTATAATTAGTATAACTAATTTGCTCCTATGGTAAAGAATTACATGCCCTTAATATGATTAACTAAATATTTTCTAAGATTAGACAGAACCTGGTTTATAAGTTAGCTCCGTATTATACCTTTCTTCATTTCACGTTTCACTAATGGCAACTAATGGATCGATCGCTTTCTCAGGCAACACAATATCAAGAGAAACAAATTAAGGTAGTTTTGAAGGTGTATTTGTAGTTTCATTACGTCACAACTTTTTTTCTACTAGCATTTCAATATCCATTTATTATTCTAATTTTAGAAGATGAAAAAAGATATAGAAAAAATATGCTATAAGTGAACGACCCGAGGATCTATATCAAATCAACAAAAAAGAAAAAATGTATAAAAACGTGGACTTGGTCAACTGAATTTTAAGACATCTCTAAGAGATATTATTTCCTAACTCCCACTGCCTTTTTAAAAATAACTTTTTACGAATGAAGACTCGATTGTAAAGTCGTTTATTAAGAAACGCCTTGATCCTCGCGAATTATAAAAAGAATATTGAAAGCATTATTTGAGATTCCTGTAGTTTGTTCAAAGCGTTGTCTGGTTTTAAAGTGTGGGTCTATTTATCTGATCTGCGAATATTTTTACTTTCAAAAATAAAAAGTATAAAAATAACCACGAAAGAAAAAAAACAAAAACAAATTCGCTTTAGAGGTTTCCTTATTTTTTTTCTTTCTTTATTTATATACTTTTTACTTTTAATGACGGATATTCTCAAAGATTAAATTAATTATTAATTATTAATTAAAGTATTTTCAAAATATTTTAATTAATTTTAGATTTTAATTAATTAATTAATTTTTAATTAATTAATTTTTAATTTTAAGATTTTTTTATTTTAATTTTATTAATTATTAATTATTAATTATTATTTAAAGTATTTTCAAAAGATTTTCTAAAATTTCAAAATATTTTTTAAAAGTTCTGTAAAGGGTTTTAAAGCATTTTCAGCCCCTGAGGCTGAAACTTTTGTTTTTAAAAAATAACAATATCAGAAATTTTTTCAATTTAAATATTCTATGAAAGGCATTTGAATGTATGATTTTTTTAAAACCCTTTTATGTCCAATTCAATGCTCTCTTTCTCACAGGGCACTCGGTCAAATGTAAAATACAGTAAATAGTAAATACTCTACTGAATAATGCTGAAAAAACAAATAGATGTACTAAATGATCAGCAAAAAAATTCGCAAGTGCTATTTGTATTTCCATGTCTTGTCAGTGATGGTATTATGACGGAAACGAGATATACCATCAGTAAAGTTAAGTTCAAGATCGCATTGTCAAGGCCAGCATCAACCGATCCAATCGTTCGATAATGAAGTATGTATATCGATAAGAAGCGCACATACCGTCTTCTAACGCCAACGATTGTGCTTTGACTTACGTCGTCAATTACGTAATAATATCGACACGTGCGCACATTTTTCTATATGCATACATTGATGTGAATTGTGCAGAATGTTTAATATGCATACACTTCGTACACGTGTATATACACGGAGAAAAAACATTAATTTGATCCGATTTCGAGCTCAAAATTAAGATAACTATCCCAGTTTTGATCACCCAAGGTTCCAATTGTGGCATGCCACAACTGGAACCTTGGGTGATCAAAAAAAAAAAAAAACAGAAAAACACTGGGTTTTAATTTTGTAGTATCTTCCTTTGTTTTGTTCTCAAAACGAGAATTTTTTAGTCTCAATCTGTTCCGTGAACATAGAAGCGTATCAAATTAACGCAATTATCAAATCATTAACAATTATCAAATTGTCATTTTGATAGACCTGAAGTTAGTTTTTGAGAAATTCTTGTTCTCATTTCGAGATCGCACTCAGAAAAAAGTTTATTTGAATTAAACAAACGTATCATTGCTATAAGGTCAAAGAAAAAATATCTTTGAATTAAACAAAATTTATTTGATTCAAAGAAGTTTTCTTTAATTCAAAAAAATTGATTTCATCATAATAAAAAAAAATTCCTTTGAATCAAACAAATATTTTTTAATTCAAACAAATTTTGTTTAATTCAAAGATATTTTTTCTTTGACCCTATATCAATGATACGTTTGTTTGATTCAAACAAACTTTTTTCTGAGTGCGGAGTTTAACTGTGTATGATTCAAAAGTTCTGAACATTCAAATGAACGAATTTTTGTATTGATTGTATTTGTAACTATAAAAAGTTTTTAAATATTGATTCACTTACATTGAAAATAATAAAAAATGAAATAAACTTGTAATCCTGATTGTTATTTTTAGTTAGCACAATATTTCTGGATAAAATATAATTTGATAATAAATGAGTTATTTGGCCTCTTCACAAAAATTAAAATCGTCGTGGGAATATTTTCTCTCACTGCAGAAAGAACTAATAATTCGCGCCATGTGAAAATATTTCAAAAATATTCATTTAACACCATTTTTTACAAGCACTTTTTAAAATTGATGTGTAAATTTCCAACATGTTTATTTCATGTATAATTTTAATAATTTATCCTTAATGTTCCATGTAATGCACTTTAAAGCAGTGATTATTACAATTTGTCAAACATCCAGAACAAATTGTCACTATTATAAAAAAGTTAATAAAACACACACATTAAGCATTAAACAACTCCTTAAAATTTCAGAATCTTAGAATTTCCAAAAAAGTAAAGCTAAAATTAATTTTTCCCACCACCCCCAAAAAAAACAAATTGGATTTTGCCATTTTGAGACTCTGGGAGGCTTATTAACTTGAGTTGAGGCACAAAATTAAATTTTCAAGGTCCCTCAGCCTATCTTCCAAAATAGCCAAAGTTTCTCAGCTAATTCAAGTATTCATGCTGGTTTAAGTTGATGAGTTTTGTGAGTTAAGTTGAGTTTTAAAAAGTTAAACTTAACTTGAACTTAGCGAAACTCAACTAACTGAAGCATGTTTAAGCCAAGAAAAATTTTGTACACCCTTAACTCAAAATGTTGAATTCACTATATCGACCAACAATTTTTTAAAATGACCCTCGCCCTCTTAGTAAAAAAGAATTCTTAAATTGGGAACTAAAATGTAAATAATGTAAATAATAATAATGTAAATACTCTTTGATTGACATCAAAGTTTCCGATATCGGTTACTGAAGAAAATTCCATTAAAAAATTAGTTGGATTTCTATAAAAATAGAATGCTTTTTATGATCGCAATGAGATCAAAGAGATATGAGCTTTATATGTACGAATAGTACATATAGTACCTGGCAGTACATAATTATAGAGTAATGGGTACAATGGTTGGCCACCCCTCAACGATTGACCATTTGGTTTAAATATACACAAATAAATAATAATAAATAATAATTTTATTCAAAAATAAAACTACATATTAATAAACAGTGCAGGATTATTCTCAAACCATTCTCCACTATTTATTATAAGTTTTAATTTTAAATATTTCTTAATATATGATCATTTTAAAATTTCCAATAATTGTTAAAGGTGACCAATCAGTATACCCACTGACCTATTTTATATAAGCTACATAAAATGGTATAGAAGCTTCGAAACGCTTAATCCGACTTGTTTATCGTGGGTCGATTCAAACTCACGAATTTTCTTATTCTTCTAAAAAGATTGTGAAATCGAAGTCGAAAAAACCTAACTCGAAACAGATCGAAAATCTTGGTTTTAAAAAAGCAGTTTTAGACTAATATTTAAAATAAACAATAGGGTTGTTTCACAATTTTAGATAAAATAATTTTTGAATACATAATTTTAATCTAAACTCAAAGTGCATTAAACATTTTTTTTTGCTGAGTCGTTCAACAGAAAAAAAATTATTAAAAATTGAAGGCGGGAAAACACTTATTCAAATTGGTGTCACATGGATATCACGTGACTCGAGGTTCACATAATTATTAATATGACAATGTGGCTTTGATGGAAAATAGAAACCGAGATAGAAACTAACGAAGCTTATGAAGAGCTTAGGCCACGGTCTGTGGTATCAATTCTGATTATTTTTATTTGATAGCTTTACTTATTAAGGTTTATGTGACGAAAAAAGAAAATTTGTGCAAAAAAGTATTTTTTAATTTTACAATGTAATAAGAAATTCTATATCAAAGAAGTCACAATTACATTAAAATACTCCGATGCCATAAATATATCTACTTTCGGTAGATTTCCGCTATTGACTTTTACGAAACCCTCGTTTGGCATTTTATTTAAACAATATTTTCTGATTTGTATTTTTGACGTGCACATATATAACCAAAACAAAATATCGGCAGAGAAAAACATAGTTGAGAATCACTGACATATAAGCTGTGATTGGTCAAAAATCCGACACCTATGACGTCAGAGTGACCCTCCAATCGAAATCGTGATAGAAAATTCAAATTTCAACATTAAATTAAAAATAGTAAACAATATGCAAAAATATTTCATGGGCGTTTTTAAAATTAGAATTTTATAAACTATAAGATCCATTCATTGGATAACTGATATCTAACTTTGGAAATAACCCTATTAACTAATTTGTTATGACTAATTAATAAATTAATTTAATAATAAATTAACCGGTTTTTCAAATAATACTGTACAACTATATATGCGGTAGTCTTTTTTTTAGAAATTGAAACCATAATTAAAGATCCATACTACAGTAAACGTAGTTAATTTTGAAAACAATCTAATAATTATTATTTTTTATAACGTAAAATAGATGTTGTATTAATAGTTTATAAAGTATCAGACTTTAAAGAAATATAAAGTATCATGAGTTATAAATAAAAACTTAAAAAAAAAAAACTATTAAAAAAATTCTTATAAAAATTTACTACATTTACAGTTGTATTGGATGTTTAAGCGAGGTTTCGCCTTCTAAAAAACCTTACGATATTTACAGTTTTATAATAATATTTAAAATAAACAATTAACTAATTTCATGATAATTAATTAGTCGGTTATTTCAAATAATACTGTACACAACTACAAATGTATTTTTTTAGAAAAAAAAAAAAACAACAATTAAACATCAATACAACTGTAAACGTAGTTAATTTTGAAAAAAATCTAACAACTATTATTTTTTATAAAGCAAAACACATGTTATAATTATTTAATTTATAAAATAAAAGGAAACATTTTTTATAAATATATATTATTTTCGAAAATTGGTTAAGTTTTTAAAATTCATATATCATGTTACTGTTATTCCTATAAAACTCAAATTTTTTAAAATAAAATTTTAATTATGACGGATAGAAAAGAAGAAATAAAGTATCATAAATTATAACATTTAAAAAAAGTAAATGCGCGCGCGTTCGTTCTTGTTTAGTAAATGTCTGCATTTTCAGGAGGTGGGTGTGTTTATTACTAAAAATAAAATATTTGTTTAAATTTTTTTGCAGTCTTTATGTTGTGTGGTTAAAGAAGAAGTGCTCAAGAGTGTACAGAAATTTTACCACATTTTTGTATTAATAATTGAACGTTTTAACATGGCTTGGGTCTGAAACGACACACGATAAACAAATAAATTGCCAAAAAAAAAAAAAAAAAAAAAAACGATAAACTCTGATCGGGTTAAAATCCAGACGCCATAATGAACATCAAGTGGAAAGTAAAGAAAAGCATGTGGAAAACGAAACTGCTCGTCTCCAGTACAAGCTTTTGTATTTATGAACTTTAATTTTAAGAATTTTTTAAAAGGTTCTGACAAATAGAACGGCAGTCAATATAAATTATTATCAAAACGTAGGTATTGTTAATATTTATCGCGAGATACTACATAAATAATGTTTATGAGTTGTGGTAAAAAATGTATTACATAATCCAATGGGCACGGGTTCTCCAAAGCTAATTGTTTTTTTTTTTTGAAGATTGAAAAGAATTGCACATTCTAAGACAATTTTGGTATCGAAAGATGCGCAAATCTAATTGTAAGCAAATACTTACAAAAACTAAACAATTAATACTATAAGCTGCGAAGTATAATTCATTAGAATAATTAAAATCAGATGCTAGTATTATTCTGATAAGTATTTACGACGTTCCGAATCTTGAAAACATAACATAAATCCTTTTCATGAATCAGATAATGGAGTTTGCAATGTTTTTCCGATGTACTCAGAAATTTAGTTTCTATTTACGAATAAGCTTTCGCTGCTTAATTATTCAAAAAGGTAAACTGAAAAATTAAGACACTCCAGAGCCGGATTAAGACAACTCGGGGCCCAGGGCTGTGCATTTTTGGTTTTGGCATTTTTATCTTATATCTTATTTTTAAAACATAAAAACCATAAATACTTTGAACTTTCATTGACTTTCACATCAAAAACATAAATTCTCTTAAATTCTCAAGAAAAAAGAGGCTCGAGAAAATACCGGTAATTTACCCGAATTTTCTCATCCTTCTTGACGTGATATACCGCCTTTAGAACTCTAGGCATGGCTCACTCTGGGAAAAAGGTAAAAGTTTTGTCCTAAAATCATATACGGCTCTCGATAGACGCAACCTATGGAGATGGACCTTTTTTGAAATGAAAGCTGGAGGAATTTAGAATATGGGAAAAATAATACCAAAAGGTCAAGGTCATCATTTCAGTCGTGATTTTCGTAGGATAAAAAAACGCTGGAATTTTGTTGAGCACGGATTTGGAAAGGTCTTGTGGAAACCTTTCGAAATGTATTAATAATTTGCTGCACACATCATTTAAATCCATTTAAAAAAATGAAAAATACAAAAAAAAAATTTGAAGATTTGACCCGAGGTTTTGAAGGTCAAACTATGACCTTGACCTTTTGGTATTATTTTTCCCATATTCTAAATCCCTCCAGCTTTCATTTCCAAAAAGGCCCATCTCCATAGGTTGCGTCTATCGAGAGCCGCATGATTTTAGGACAAAACTTTTACCTTTTTCCCAGAGTGCGGCTACCCGAAAACCGGTCAAGTATTAACGCCACAGCCAAGAACTTGTTAATTATTTATTAATAAATATTAATTATTATTAATTATTTATTATTATTAAAAATTATATAATAAATATTAATTACTTAATAATTTGAGACGTCAAAGTGCAAACATGGGCGATGCATAAGGCTGGTCAAAACTTAAAATGTCCAGTCTATTAACCTAAATTTAGGTTGTGGGCATGCCCACCTTTGCCCATATCGATAGATCCGCCACTGCACATCATCACATTAGAGCATGCCCTTAACAGGGCCTAAATAATAATAAAAAAGTGTGCAGTAAACAATATTTATAAATATTGATTTCAACTATTTATTTAATCTAAAAATTATTTAAGTTACTGTTTATTTATATTTATAGTTGAAAAAATAACGATTCTCGAAATTTCTTGTCCGGGAAGAAGGGTGGGGGAAAAAGTGTATAGTCCGAAATTTAAAAGATTTTAGACCCTGGCCTTTAACTTCGGATTTGTTAGATTTGATGAAGTGAAGTAAGATGTGATTAGATTTTTGGCACCTACCACATCGTACATCCAGGCATCCATTGTCGCATCATACATAACAGTACACTTGAAGATTCTTTTGACACTTTGCAGTTTTGCATTTACTGATTGTTCTCTGAAATCACGCGCACGTGCCGAGAATATCCTATGTTTGGCACATAGTTCAAAACAAAAGGGAACAGAAGTAAGAAGAAAGTGAAAAGAATGCAGAAAGAAAGATATGAAAGGAGAAGAAGAAAAGGAAGTGCGAATCGACGAAAGTAAAATCGCGAGCGCGCTCTTGCCTGAACAATGTAGATGTTGACCGTTTAGCAAGTCGCGCGCGACTGTGCGAAATGGATTGTCAGTCAGAGTCAGCCTGCCGCCAGGGGCGTCAAACCAAGCCTTTGATCCTGATCAATGAAAAAACAAATGGTTAATGACTTTTATATGCAGGTGACGGAATTATTACAGAATTAAAAGAAATTAAAAGAATTAAAGGGAACTCGCGAAAATTTAAAGGAATTCAAAACGATTTGAAAATACTTCAAGAAATATGTAAAAAGATTTCATGGTTTTGTAAAAAGATTCTATGAGATATCACAAGAATTGCAAAACAGCAAAACTCATAGATTTTTCCTGGATTTAATAAGATTCTATTGGATTTTAATTTTATCAGGGGATTTTAATAAAATTTTAAGGGATGTCAATAACTTTCACGCAATTTAATGCATCTTGGAAATTTAAAGGAATTTTAAGGTACTTAATCCGATTTTAAAAGTTTTTGAGCGATTTTCAAGAATTTCGATCATTTTAAGAGATTTCAAAGGTTTTTAAAAGATTTTACGATATGATGATATGTATTTCAAGGGATTTGAAATCATTTTAAGGAGTTAAAACACGGAAAAAAGAAAATGGCTGAATTTCATATATTTCATATATGGGTTTGGCACCCCTAACACACCCCCACGGTGCCTTGAAAACTACCCTTAAAACGAAAAATGTCAATCTTTCATATAACCGGCCTTCTGAGCGCTTTATTCTCGTTTTTTTTTAATAAAAATTATTTCTATAAGCCTAGTGGAATATTTATCAACATTGTTTAATTAATTTTAAATTATTTAAACAAATTCCATTTGTTTAAATAATTTTATTTTCGAAA
Organism: Synergus itoensis; assembly: GCA_904066005.1. Classification (NCBI taxonomy): domain Eukaryota; kingdom Metazoa; phylum Arthropoda; class Insecta; order Hymenoptera; family Cynipidae; genus Synergus; species Synergus itoensis. Next base: position 95,456 of record CAJFCP010025929.1, on the reverse strand, counting down.
ATACGTTCTTTTTAATAAAAATTATTTCTATTAGTCTAATGGAATATTTATCAACATTGGTTAATTAATTTTTAATTATTTAAAAAAATTCCGTTTGCTTAAATAATTTTTTTTTTTTCGAAAATACGTTTTTCTTTATAAAAATAAGTACCATTGGTCTAATGGAATATTGATTAACAATGGTTAATTAATTTTCAATTATTTAAACAAATTGAATTTGTTTAAATATTTTTTTTTTCGAAAATTCCCTTTTTCTTATTAAATATTATTATCATTGATTTAATGGAATATTTATTAACATTGAAAAATTAGTTTTCATTTGTTTAAATAAATTCTATTTGTTTAAAAAATGTTTTTTCCAAAAATTCAAACTACTTGCAGTTTATTATCGTTACATGATGTAATTTTATTTTCAAATATTTTATAATTGTATAAACAATAAATTATTATTTTAAAATCTAAGATATAAAACATTTATAATATAATTTATTTATGATATTTCATCGAATTACAAAGAAGTTCGCTCTTTTCTTTTATAATCTACATCATATTCATGTGTCGTGAGATAATGTTGTTTTCTTGCTATCTGGAAATTTTTTCCTATATTCTGTAATAACGGAATATGTATAATAAAACTTGTTTTCGATTCTCATCTCTCCTTAATGTATTCTTGAAATCAGATATCAATTTCACGGCTCTCTCTGCAATATCGTTGACCACTTAATATTTAAAAAGAAAAAAATAATTTTCTAAAAAAAAAATTATTTAAATAAATTCAATTTGCTTAAATAATTGAAAATTAATTAACCATTGTTAATCAATAATCCATTAGACCAATAGTAATAATTTTCATAAAGAAAAAAGTATTTTCGAAAAAAAAATTATTTTAACAAATGGAATTTGTTGTCAAGGATTTCCTCATTAAAATCTGTTCAGTAAATTCTAGTTAGGTTCTAACTAGGCACTACCTAGTTTCTCTAGTCCAGTTTTTCCCCATTTCAGCCCTACGATTTACTTGAGTGTTAACAAAGTGCACAGCGTAAAATGAGCTCAAAAAATGGGAAATAGGGTGATTATTTCACGAAAAAGGGGAAAAAAGGGGAAAAATTATACATTGATTCTTACATGTAGAAAAGAGGAAAAAAATGTTTTTGACCCGTTGTGGTCACTCGGGGTCCATTTGACGCCATACGAAGTTTGAGGTCTAATGTCTAAAAGTTTCTTTAAAAAAAAAAAAACAATTTTTAGTGTCATATTTCATGTTAACGCTTAACTCTTTAATTTTACAAATTTCACAAAAACTGCTCACTTCAATCATCAAAATAAATATGGTTTTTTAGACAGACCATTATAAATTATTTTTTTCTTAAAAGTATACTATCTTGCAAGTACAAAACCAAAATATTTCCACTTTATCTCAAAAATTGAATTTTTTATGAATTTTTATGTGAAAAAAGTTAAAATTATGAAAAATTTTTTATTTGTATTTTTTCATTATGAAAAAAATATTTAAAAAAAAAAACTGTTGGGTCTTAAAGAAGAGACCTTAAACTAAGTTTGGTATAAATTTAAAGTCGATATATTAAATAGAAGGAGAATGGCAACGGTTATATTTTTATTCATCTCTATATAATTATAATGTTCTATTCAGTCAGTTTTGTTCACAACATAGACTAGGGGAACAAAATTATCTTAAAATATAGATTTAACTTGTACATGTTTCTCTTAATTAATTCTACGAATTCTATAAGTTTTATGTGAAGGACTTTAATAGATAAGTATTTATAAAAACGTTTTTTGTTTCAAAACCTTGAAAAATATAAACACCTTAAACTTTTAAATGTAATAACATATGTATTTAAGCACGTTAAAGTTTTTTTGACCTACAATGTTGAGAAACAGAAATATATTGTAAAAACTGATTTATACATGTTATATGTATTGAAACAGGCATTAGGACATGTGCGCTCGCATGCGAAGAGAATTTTTCCGCGTAATTCAAATATTTTATTATATTTTCAATGAAAAAAGGGGAAAAGGGGGAGATTTTCAAGAATAGGGGGAAAAAGGGGAAGTTCTTAAAAAAAGGGGAATTCTCTTAAGGGACCAGTCCACTTTGACACTACCGAAAAAAAGACTATTTTTGGGAATTTATTTGACGAATACTACAAAAGATATTGATATAAAAATTGTTGGATTTGACAAATAAGGTCTCGAAATACAGGAAAAAATTTGTTTTTATCCATTTTTATCAATTTTTGTATACAAAAGCTGTAACTGAACTTGAAGCCACGATTTGGGGGTAGGTCCACGGGCGACATGATATCTCGAGAACGGCTGGTTTGAAACAAAAAAATTATTGCCAGTTAGACTTGGTATAACAGCAGCTATAACTTGAGCCTTTAATATTAATTATTTTATAACAAGAAATAACAAAATGGTGGCCAAAAAGTAAACAAACGAGAAAAATGGTTTTTTTTCACCAATTACACACTGAGAAACTTTATGTTAGAAAAATTACTAATATAGATAGCAAGTTGGGGCAAAATCCTTAAATTTCGACATTCTAATATAATACATAATAAGTTATACTATTTTCATAAGAAAGTTTCCTATTTAGCAATAGCAAACTTTACTATTTTCTGTAGTAAAATTCGATTTAGTAAAAAATATTAGAGAAATTAATACATTGTACAAAAAGAATAGAAGAAATTATTATTTTGAGTAATATAATATACTAAATATGTAGAAGAAATTACTAAATGATTTAACAGAAAACATCAAGTCTTGGACCGAGCGCAGCCGAGCGTATCCGACGTGTACCGATTGTATCCGATGTGTGCCGATTGTATCCGACGTGTGCCGATTGTCGAACAACGGATTTAGACATTCATATGGACGTTTTTATTCCCTACTCTTATTATGTCCTTATAGGTAAATTGAACGTCGTCCGACTGCTAATCCCGGAGACCCGTGTTCGATTCCCACCAGATTCTATTTCTTCTAACTCGATTTTTCTATTTCAGCTTAATAATATATGTATTTATATTCAGTGCATGCACGTATGTATGTAATTTCTAATGTTTGATATTATATAATAATATATGTGTAAGCTAAAATATTTATGTAGGTTATAGTGTGAAGTTAGGCCCCTTCAAAGCTTTTATTTTTTGCTATTCTGACTGTACATATTTTACTAACCCACATAGTAATTCGATGCGCATGGTCTCTGCGCATCATTTTACTAAAGTAGTTTACAAATACTGCAATAGTTTTAGTACTTATTCTAAAATATTTTATAATTCTGTAAGCAGCTACGAGTTACTATTGAGGTTAGTAAATATTATTAAAATTTGCTTTTTGCCCCTCATTGCAAAGTTCAGATAGTAAAATCTAGTGTGCTTTTTAACAATAAATACAAACGCGGGTTGCTCAGTGCAGAAAAAAGGACTACATTAAGAGGAAAATTTTAAGGTTTTATAGGTTCAAGTTATGGATTTATATGTGTAGAATATGTAGTATAAATTTCATAAAGATCGGTCGACTGGTTTTGAAGAAATCGTGTCGCCCGACCGAAAAAACGTTGTTTTGAGTAAAACGCGTTTAAAGTTTTTGAATGAAAAATCGTGAAATAATCTTACCTAAAGTTAATTATCGATGCCTGCACCGTACAAAAGGCTTTCTGCAAGTTCAATACTTTCCATTTCTTCCAATCTAGCTTGCTTCCGAAAAATCCATAAATGCATTTGTTAATAAATTACATAATATAAACTTTACGTAATTGATGGATGGCCGCTTACTCGCATGAGGCCTGCAGAAAAATAGTTAGACTGCTCGGATCTTTATAAAACTTCAACACAATACTTCTGAATACATATAATTTCGAAAATATTTAAAAAAAAATCGATTTTTTGAAAATTTCAAAGTGGATTGGTCCCTTAAAAAAAGGGAAGACTGTGCACCCTGTGTTAAGGAAAAACTAGACCAATTTCTACTAGGAAACTATTTTTCACTATAGAAATGAATAAAGTGATAGACTGACGGAACTATGGTGTGGAGCTGTAAAAAACAGCGGGATGTGATGATATACAAACTGTGATGATATACAAACTGTGATAATATACAAAGCTGACAGCATGAGTATAAAGGGTTATAGCCTATATAAGCATTATAGGGTAGACCCAGTATACCGTGGGGTAGACCATGTAGACTGCAGAGTTAGTGTTAGAGCAGACGGAAAAGCGGGTGGGGGTCGACCTCCGGTGGCCTTGAACTTGAGTGCCGTTGTTTTTGCGCACAGCCGTCGTCGCCTGTCCAAAAACAAATTATACTAGTCCGCAGACGTACGAATTTCAGCGAAACTTCCTCTTTTACAAATAAAGAACACAAGCTAAATACATAGTTACCAAAACTTTCGGTTTTAGATGTTCATCGCAACTTTGATGTTGAAAAATAGCTTCACTGAAAAGCATACTGTCGTAACTAATTTTCAACAAGGTAGACGCATACGTAATAGAATATGTACTACATACAGCAATGTTACGTGAAACGATTAAAGTATTATTATAGTAGTAGCTCGCTTCACTGAGAAAACTGTTTGGTTCGGATAACAAAACGTTTGGTTGCTATAGAAGCAACAAAAATTTTTGGTTGGCACAACCAAATCTTGGTTCTTTCAACAAACTTGTTGTTGGCACAACCAAACAATTTTTGGTTGCAAAAAGAATTTTTGGTTGTGCCAACAACAGGTTTGTTGAAAGAACCAAGATTTGGTTGGTACAACCAAAAATTTTTGTTGCTTCTATAGCAACCAAACGTTTTGTTGTCCGAACCAACCATTTTTCTCAGTGTTGCTATATGGAACACAACTCAGAGAGTAGTAGGTTAAATATTATGCAGACTCACTCGAAACCCGGACCTCATGAGATGTCAATGTCTTTCAGAAAAAGAAATACATGCAACAAAGAAGGCCTTGAAATTTTTAGGACTCGAGACGCACCCAAATGGTGTGCAAGTGTCCACCAAATTAGAAACACCTTCTCAGGTGGCATCGAGGCCACTTCTTTACGCGAGGATGAGATTTGTTCTGAGTATCACTCTTGACAGAACTGCAGCACTATATTTCCCTAATTTCCAAAACAAGATCGAATAACTTTAAATTAAATTAAAGTAACTCAAAAATAAATTAACTTTTAAATTCACGAATCATTTTCCAATTTTACAGAAACTCTTGTCTACACTGTTAAAAATAACTGATCAAAATTTAATATATTGTGAGTAAAGTCATTTGCATATACCGTCAATTAAATTTAACTTACGGTATATGCAAATAACTTTACAAAATGTATATTAAAAGTATATTAATTTTGCAAACATTTTTAACAGCGTAGGTCTCTGAATTCTGCATAATGTAATCAACAAGTTGAAACAATTTTTAAACCAGAATAATGTGAACGTATAAGCCGTTGCCTGGGTTAATCGAAGTTCGGTAGGCGTAGCCCAAATATTTTCGAAACGCCTACACATTTTGTAATATATAAGCAACAAGGAAAATTTGCAAAACAACACTGCTTTCAATATATGCATATAATTATATTGACAGTCATATTTGTTTTTTAAATTTCTGTTATTTTGAGAGTTTTGCATATTGTTTCTCATATGTTAAAATTACAAATTATCGTTTATAAATCATCTTATATACACATATATATATATGATTATTCAGACAATAAACTTTTATACAATTACCGTAGCTGAATGAATTTTAAATAACAAATAGTTGAATTTTCAACAAAATAGTTGAATATTCAATTAAAAATAGTTGAATTTTCAACAAAATTGTTGAATTTTCAACAAAATAGTTGAATTTTTAATCAGAAGTAATTGAATTTTCAATCACAGTAAATGAAAAATTGTTGAATTTTCAAGATATTTCTAACAGTGAAATAGACGACCCCAAAAAATATAAAACTCACATGAAATATCATATTGTCGTTAAAATGTGGCGTATATTTATATCAGAAATTACGTACTTCGCGTATGAATCACGCACCTAAAAATAATTTTCACTCGAGAAGCAGACATATCTTAAATATGTACATACGTACATACTTTCCGTAAAAGATTACAAAACTCATAAGATTTCGAATCAGGTGTCAGTGGTCGCTATTTCATTATATCTATTTAAGTTATATAGAATATATGTAATATCAAAACAGCTACCTCTCACATTTAGATTTGTCTACATTCTATTTTGCTTTAGTTTTATTCAACATGTTTAAAAAATGCACGGAAAAAAGAAAATGGCTGAATTTACCTTTTAAAATAGTTAACACGCGCTCTGAACGCAGTTTTCTTGGAATTTAGTAACTTTTACTATTTCAAATTGTAGTTTTTGCTAAGAAAATTGCAAACCCTGTTTCTTCATTGCAAAAGTTACAATTTTAAATAGTAAAACTTACTAAATTCCTGGAAAAATGCATTCAGAGCGCATTTTCACTATTTTAAATGGTAAATTCAGCCATTTTCTTTTTTCCGTGTAACATGAACAACTTAAAACATATACAGATATTATTATATCTTCATTTGCATGAAAAATAAGGGGTATGCAACTCGCAATATTTTTGGTGAATCGAAACTTGAGAGTGTAGTGTATTTTTAGATTTCCATGAGTAGAGAGTACGTGCCAAGTGGATCCGTCCAGTATGTATAGTAGCTAGATACTCGTATCACCCGGGTTGAGGTAGGCAGACTATGACAAACCAGATCGATACGACACTCACTTTCTGAGGCTTCCAATACATGTTTGCCATATACCTATACAAACGTACACTTGAATTTAAGTCTTAAGCGCCGAATTTCCTCAGTTGGAGTAACGCCCTTGTCAAGAGATATTCAATAAAAAGCTCATTTGTCATCTAACAATTACTAAGTAGTAATCAATCATTCTATCCATTCGATATCGTTTTTCAATTTACTTCAAAAATGTAAAATACACTCAGAATTGTGTATTCACCTGATTTGTATTATGTATAAAAATATTAATAACTTTCGAAATAATAAACATTTTTTTTTGCTTCCTCATAGAGGAAGCTTTGTAGTGGTGACAAAAATCCAGTTTCTAAAAAAAGGTTTTTTGAACATATTTAAGTATAGAATATATTTAAAATGATGTCCTGAAAAATTGTCCGAATGTGTGTGTGTATGTGTGTGTGTGTGTTGTATTTCACGTTTTTAACGGTCCTGCAATATCTTGAGAACGCGTACAGATAAATTGATGAAATTTTGCATAGTTATTCCTCTATATACCAAGTTGAATTTCTTACAAGGGATTAACAAAATCAGGGTGTCTAGTGATCAGGGAATTGGAAATTCCCGGGTTTTTCCCGGTTTTCTTCCGGTCTTTTCCAGCCTTTTCCCGGTCAAATTCTACAAAATCTTTTAAAAAACATAAAAAATTTTTTCAATCCCTCATAAAACATTTTAAGTCATAAAAATCTCTTGAAATCTCCAGAAACTTCTTCAAATTCTTTAAAATTCTACATTTAAAAACCCATTAAATCCTTTAAAATCCATTACAAGTATTATAAATCTCGTCAAAATCCATAAAATTCTTAAAAATTCCATAAAATCTTTTAAAAATTAGAAAACTTTCTTGAAATCCCTTAAAATTATTAGAAATCTCATAAAATTTCACAAAATCCTTAAAAATGCCAATAAAGTCTTTTTCATGACACGTGTAACGAAACATCGATTTTCGGTGTCTGTTAAGCGTCTTGAAGGGAGCCAATTACAGTGCAAGAACGAAAGTACAGCAAAAGTAGTACAGAAAGTAAAGTAGTACAGAAAGTAAAATAGAAGAGAAAGTAAAATAGGACAGAAAGTAAAAATATCTTAAATAAATAAACCGGAGATAGTATCTCTCTCTTATCCTATCGTATCCTATCATATCCTACCCTGTCCTATTGTATCCTAACCTATCATATTGTATCCTATCCTATTTATCCTATCATATTATATCCTACCCTATCATATTGTATCCTATCGTATCCTATTGTATCCTATCATATCTTATCCTATCGTATGCTATCCTATCATATCCTATCCTATTGTATCATATTCTATTGTATCCTATCGTATACTATTCTATTGTATACTATCATATCTTATCCTATCGTATTCTATCAGGACAGGCTATAGGACAAAAAAAGAACCTTGACACTCAGGGTGGCCACAGGATTCAATTTTTTCATTTCGTTTATCAAACGAATATTTTATAATCCTTTAAAATTTCTTTAAATCCTTTATAATTCCATGAAAAGCTATTAAATCCTTTAAAATACGTAAAAATCTTTCAAAATTTTGTAAAATTTCACAAAATCTTTTAAAAATCATAAAATTCTTACAAGCTTTTTAAAATCCTTTAAACTTCTACAAGGAACTTTAAAATTCCTTAAAATTCGTTGAATTCTGTAAACTTTCTTAAAAATCTCTTAAAATTTCGTGAAATCAAAATTCCACTTCATTTTTTTTAATATTATACAAATCTCTTGTAATTCCTTTAAATTCCTAGAAACCTCTTAAAATCTTTTAAAATTATGGAAACTCTCTTGAAATCATTAGAAACCCAAAGAATCTCAAAGAATGCCTGGAAATTCTTTATAATCTTCAAAATCCTTGGAAAGTTTCTAAAATCTGTTAAATAAACTATAAAAATATACGCAATACGACAAAAACAACATAATTAGCATAAATGTCAATTTCTATTTTCCCTGACAATTACTCGCGTTTCCCTGACATTTCCCTGATTTCCCTGACAAATTTTTTTTCCCCTGACATTTTCCTGATACTGTCAAGTTTCCCTCCCCTCTTTCTTCTTGCGATAGTCTCGTCGCTTTCTCCTATATAGGCCCGAAAGTTTTAGGACCTACTCTTCGTGTTTCCACTCTAAAAATGACGATGTTTACCCTCCTCCCTCCTTTTCACTTACAGTTTACTGAAAAATACTGTAAGTTTCTTAAACATTTAAATTTTTTATTCTTTAATTAACGGATAGAACTCTGGCAGACTCAGACATATTTCGCTGTATGACTTGCATTAAAATATTATTGGTTCTAATTAACGGATACAAGAGACAGACAAAGCCGGATTTAGTCCGCCATGGAACTTAAACTAGTGACACTCTTGAATCTGTCTCAATTGTCTAATAAAAGCCGGAAAGACGTGGAGTTCACGAAAATTCAAATTGGAACCGCTCAAGAACCGAATACAAATTGATAAGAACAACAGCGACTTTAATCCGGTTTGTCATCAGTTTCTGTTCGCTACTTCAAACAGATATTTTGCAAATTCTTAAACCTTTAAAAAAGTATCATTTGATTTAACAAACATTATTATAATGAAAAATATTTTCGCTCTGCAGTGACATAGGAATGTGACTACAGAGTAAAAAGTGAAAGTGAGATGAAGAAACCCTTATTAAAAAATGTGGTCAAAATAAATTTGGACTTTGATTACAATACTTCGACTAAATGCTTATTAAATAATAGCACTGATAGTACTAATATTTCTGAGTGTTTTGAGGAAGGTTTTAAACCAACAGACAATAAACAAATTATGAAAAAAATCAAGGTCGCCTTGATGCTATGAAATATGTACCGTCTATACGCTGCAAATTGCAATACGGCCTGACATCTCAGAAATCATCTTTGCTCCATTTTACAATTTACAACCCATCCCTGCAATCAGCTGGGTGCGAATTTCGGAAGCGCGCGCAACAATTTATAGAACACAATGATTCAGTCAGTGAAAGTGAATCAGTAATGCTTTGACTCTGTCACCAAGTACTCTGCACTGATTAAAATTGCAAATGTTAGAAGGAAAAATGATTTCATTAGGGACAGCGGACTTGGCACAAATAAATGGATGCGACAAATAACTCATAGCACGCTAGATTCCTATACACAAGAATTGGTAACAAAGATGGCGATGGTGAAATTAGCGCATTAGAAATCGCTTCTCCACAAATTTTGCCTTTAATAAAGCATAAAATAAATTATCCTCAGAAATCTTTTGTTCACTGTACTCACCGTGACATGTGTGTTAATGAAATTTTCCTCTTCGATACAAAGGGAGACACTTGTTTACAGGTGAAATTAACAATTCTAGGAAACAATGTCCAAATCTGCAGTCCACTACAAGCAGAAATTTCGAAATCACTCATTTCACTCTTGTTGACGGTACTGTAGTGTACCTACACTAGTGGCGCCATCATACGGAGCGCGCGATTCTTAAATGCTAGCGAATAAACTGTTGGCGACATCTTTTAGCTTACGAAGAAACTACATAATATTGAAGCATTCTGCAATATCAACAAGCAATAACTAGCTACTGCGTTTGCATTGGAAGAAGTCTGTCATTGGCTGTAATTTGGCGCGCGATTTAAAATTGACGTAAATTAAGTCAATTTTGAATCGCGCGCCAAATTACGGCCAATGGTAAAATTCTTCAAACAAATCATTTTTTACATCATTTTCCAGGGCCGCTAGCCCATTTTTTTTCATGTATGAATTTACGATATAACCCATGGGGAGGGGGGTAGGCCGAATTTTTTTTTGTCTTTTTCTTTATTTGAAAGAAAATGTTTTCCTTCGTACATGATTTCTGTATATAAATTCGTTTAATACTTTCCATGTACGGATTTATCCATGGCATCTATACTGTCTACGTCGCCCCTGCCATTTTCATAACAATTTGTAT
>CAJFCP010025929.1:57476-69698 GCA_904066005.1 Synergus itoensis | reverse complement strand
CCTTAACCCTTTAACGGCCAGTGGGACACATACGTGGGACGTATGTGTTAAAGGGTTAATTAAGATGCTTCCTTAAAAGTATATAAGACACCTCTACATAAAAAATGTCATAGAAGCTTGAATCGTATATCATAATTTTATAAGTTTTTTGGACGCGTTTTACATAGAGAAAATACAAGGTCAAAATACGCAACTTCAACTGCCTTAAAATATTACGTCGAGAATAATTTTAAATTTAAAGAACTTCAGACTAAAATTAAGCAGACCATTTAATACAATTTATAATTTAATTTTCAGATCCACAACCGGCAGGACACTAAATTCATTACATTTTAGAAGTTTTCGAAATTTCCAGTTCTTACCTAGACAGGATGGCCACAAGATTCAATTTTTTCATTTTCCTGACATTTCCCTGACTTTCAGACAAATTTCCCTGACAGAAAAGTATTAAAAATGCCAAAAAATTTTCAGTAAAAATACTATTGAAATTTTTCAAAAATTTCGTATAGTATTACTTTAACTCTTTTGAAATTTAAAATCACTTCAGAACACTTAAAATTTGTAAAAAAAAATCTCTCAAATTTGTTAATATTTCATGAAAACCCTCAAAATCATTTCAAATCCTTTAAATTTCTTAATAAACTTCAAAATTAAAAAATATATATATTTTTAAAAATCTCTTGAAGTGTTTCAAAACTCCACGAGGAACTTTAATATCTCTTAAAATGCGTGAAAATCTCTTTAAATTATTGAAAACTTATTGAAATACTTTAAAATTTGCTAAATTCTTTTAACAATTTCTCGAAACATCTTTAAATTCCTTAAAATTTCACTATAATTTTTAAAATCCTACTTAATGTCATCTGGTCATAAATTCTTTAAAATCTATTAAAACTCCATGAAATCCTTTACACTTTCACAAAATCTTTTACGAATCATAAAAATCTCCTGAAATCCTTTAAAATTCAATCAGGAAGTTTGAAATTCCCTATAATATACATGAAAATCTCTGAATAAAAATTCTTGGAAACAAAAATCTCACAAAATCCTTTAAAAATCAAATATAATTTTTGAATTTTTTTTTAATTCTACGAGGAATATTTAAATTCCTTAAAATCATTTTAAAAATGTCAAAATTTATTTAAATTTTTACAAGCTTCTTAAAATTCTTTACAATTCCACGAAAAACTTTAATATCTCTTAAAATACATAAAGATCCCTTAAAATTCTTGAAAAACTCTTGAAATTCCATAAAATTCTACAAAATCTTTTATCAATTATAACACCTTGTGAGATTCTTTAAAATTTTAATCAATTCTCTGAAAATCACTTTTAAAAAATCAAAATTTCTTAAAATTCTTACGTCTTTTAAAATCCTTTAAGATTCCACGAAAATATTTATAATTCCTTAAAATTTCTTAAAATTCTTACAAGCTTTTTAAAATCCTTTAAAATTCCACAAGGAACTTCAGAATCCCTTAAAATTCTATGAATTCCCTTAACTTTCTTAAAAACCTCTTAAAATTTCATGAAGTTCTTTAAAATTCCACTAAATCTTTTAAATATTATACATATCTCTTGTAATCCTTTTAAATTTTTAGAAACCTCTTAAAATCTTTTAAAATTATGGAAACTCTCTTGAAATCATTAGAAACCCAAAGAATCTCAAAGAATGCCTGGAAATTCTTTATAATCTCCGAAATCCTTGGAAAGTTTCTAAAATCTGTTAAATAAACTATAAAATTATACGCAATACGACAAAAACAACATAATTAGCAAAAATGTCAATTTCTATTTTCCTGACAACTACTCGCATGAGCATTTCCCAAAGAATTTCAAATAATGCTTGGAAATTCTTTATAATCCTTCGAAATCCTTGGAAAGTTTCTAAAATCTGTTAAATAAACTATAAAAGCTATATATACAGTACGACAAAAATTACCTAGTTGGCATAAATGTCAATTTCTATTTTCCCTGACTAAAATAAAATTCCTTGTAGGTTTTCTATGACGGAATGTAGTCGACGGCCCTGGGAAAAAGATGCTTCGTGGTGGGGGTAACGGCGGTAATCTACTTGGCTTGGACGATTTTTGTGATGGGGAAATTACGGAAGCCTCACGGGACCTCGTGTCGACGCCTCTCTTTATCTCTCTTTGCTACTCTGCACTATTTGCCTCCCTTCGAGGACAAGAAGCGAAGAAGCACCTGTTGTAAGAAAATCGTTGAACGAAGATTTTCACTGAAGATTTCCAAGTTTTGAGGAAGGAATCTACCCGATTTCAGTTGTGATACCGCACAGGCTACATATATATGATATTCCCAATAAAGTTAAATGCTCAAATAAATGTCTCATCGTATAATAAGATACAGCATAAACCGTCTATAAACGTAACATTTACCGAAGTACGTAGAACAAATTAGTCAGGAATGTGTGAACGCCATCTTGCGCCGTATGTTGAGCGAATAACGATATTTGAAAAAAGACAGGGTTGATACAAAAGACCGGTTTCAAAATTCCAGGTCATTTCCATGTTTTCCAAGTGAATTTTTGAAAAAATTCTAGTCAATTCAATTGAATTTCAAAACGTACGTTTACAATTCAAGCTGAATTTGCAAGGATTAAAAATTAAAATATAAAATTTAAACCCTTAGGAATGGACAATTTTAAATCAAATATGTAACATATTGGATATCATTTACAATTTCCCTCTTTGGTTTGAGCTTCTCAATTTTATTGTCACTTGCATTACTAGTAGTCATCGAAACGGCTAAATATACTTCGAAGGCATTTTGAATGATTCCTTGGGATTCAGGATTAACAAAGGAGTTCAGATGGACAACAGCCGTGAAGTCGAGAAACGAGAGAAAACCGAGGAGAAAACGAAGGTCGAAAATCGTTAAATGGAATTCTTCGTTCCTGGTGCATCTTATACCATTATCCTTTATACTTTTAGCGTCTTTTAGCCACGAAGGGAAACCTGTCAGAACCCTGCGTTCAAGATTCTCATGAAAAATTGGGCTCGCAACTCCGCAGGTAGACTTGTTACGTCATTCCCACTATACCTGACCATGCCAACCACAAAGAATGTACGACAGTGTTGCCAGTGCGGTGTAAATCATTCGCGATCCAGTAAAGGATGTTTCACCGTCCCACCAAGAAATTTATTGCTCTCGGATTTCCGAAGTCTAAGCGCCAACCGGAAACGATGTCGGTTTCCGTAACTCTTAATTCGTCACAAAGACGAAATTAAAAAAATAAAATAAATTAAAAAAATTAAATAAAAATTAAAATAAAAAAATTAAAAAAAAACAAAAATTTAAGGGCATGTGTTACTTACTATATGAGCAAATTTAGATAAACCCGTTTTTTTTCCACAATTTTTACTTTTTCAAAAAAATAATAGTGAACATCCGTCGAGAACGCGAACACGGACGGATGTCCACTATTATTTTTCTGAAAAAGTAAAAATTGTAGAAAAAAACGGGTTTATTTAAATTTGCTATCTAATTTAGATAAACCCGTTTTTTCCCCATAATTTTTACTTTTTTAAAAAAATTGTGGAAAAAAAACGGGTTTATTTAAATTTGCTCATATGGTAAGTAACACATGCCCTTAAGATCTAAAATATAAGTAAACCCACGAATATAAGATCCGAAAATAAATCTGAAAATATAAGACCCCCAGGAACAAGAAATTGATTGAAAAATTTGAATCGGTTTAAGGCTTTCGTGAATCCACATAAAAAATTTTGTATGAAATATAGAAATATAATCTCAAAAATTTCGATCAGATTCAACAACTCTGAAAAAGAATTGAAAATTTTCTAATTCAATAAGGCTCAAAATGTAAAACTCAACAATATAAGGTTCAAAATAATACGTGCGGTCCTGGAAAGAATTCCCATGAGACAATGAATGGTAAAATTCGTTCGAAATAAAATTTTAAGAACCATCGTTTTGCTCCAAGTTCGCGTGACTCGCTGCACTGTTGTCATATTTTGCAGATATATACAGTAGAATGCGTCGCGGGAAATTCTATTCAGAAAAAACACGTTAGAAACTTCTACAGATATTATTATATTGCATATGCAATTTTTCAGGGTCATATAGTTTGGTTGACTGCTCTTCAACATGCAAAATTTAAAATACGAGCGCTGGAGTATACCGAGTATACTATAAAAGCACATCGAGTTGAAATTTGACATAAAGAACGGGCAGTGCAAGATTCTGTTATCTCAATTATTCTCGAGATGAGTTTTCTGAGAAAATGGCAACAACGTAGATTTCAGAACGTTTGGAAGCACCAAATGATCTTTCAGGGGCGAAGTTTTGTTCGGGGACCAAATTATTTCAAATTGAACAAACTTAAATTTAAATTTTCGACATCCTAATAGTTTTAAATTCAAATATTAAAAATAATAGTCCATCTATTTCACTTTTAAACCAGTGGAAATTTTATACTTTCAAATTGAAAGTTTTGAATCTTGATTTCAAGTTTAAAATTTTAAGTTTGAAGCATTTAAAATTGAATAATTTTAGAATGAAATATTCACATTTATTCAGTTTCAATTTTAAATCTTTTAAAATTATATTATTTTAAAAATATAAGTCTTAACACTAAAACAATTCAAAATTTTCTCCACGCACTATTCGCAATAATCACTAAAAACCTTGTAATTTTTACCGAATGTGTTGGGCTCAAGTTTTAATCTCAAAATTCAATCGTTTTATTTCACAAAAAAGAAATTCGAAAAATAAGTATCACGAAAGAAAAAAAAAATATCTAATTTCAATATTCGTTAAGTAAATTGAAGATTGAATTTCAATATTAAAATTTAGTTCCAACCTTCTAATGATAAAAAAAACTTTTTTTTAAATGACTTACTTTTGGTGTCACAGGGACTTTGCAGCCATACATCCGTAAAATATCGTCTTCATCTCTAATCAAATGTTAAGGATTTCATTAAAAAATGTTTGGATAAATGTATATTTATAAATTAATCATATTAAAATTTGTATGTGTACTTAAAAATGTAACATTTGTAAAATTTAAGGCGAGAATATTTGGAGTCTCATACCGGCTTAAAAGTGTTCAAAAAGGCAATACAAGATACCGTCAAGAAAATTAAATTATGCTATTGTTCTGAAGGTATTACATTTGAAAGAGAATTTACGATAATTTTTAAAAATTTTACGTAAACAGTCAATGTAAGGATACAAGGTATCTGGTTTCGACGAAATACTGTAGGTGGCTCGTTTTGGAACAGGGTTTTCCTTTTTTTGTGTAACACGTTCTGCACGTTCCATCTGTTGGAGACCATCCAGTGTAAGTTCCATACTATCCAATTTTGAAACGCTGAAATCCAACCACATTTCCACGAACTCTTCCTCATTTTTTCCAAATTCATTGCAAAGTTCAATACCTAAGTGATAAAAAAGAATATTAATTTATTCCTTTAATTAAACTACATAACAAACAGAAAACTTTCAAATTCCATCCTCATTGATATAAAATGAGTTACAAATTGCAGCAACTGGTGGTTTCCGTACAAAACTTAAATATTTAGCCTCTACTGCTTGTTAAATATTTATTTTATGATCTATTCAATTGTTTGATTTTTTCTCGATAAACTATACCATAAAATAAAACTATTAGCAAACTGCCATTAAGGGTGCATTTATACCTCTGAGCAGAGCTGGATAACTATTTCAAATGAATTCATTTCTAATAGGTATTTGAAATGCAAAATGCCATTTTCTATTTTGTATTTTAAATAGAAAGAAGAAACCCATTTTGAATTTTCCATATTAAATAGATTTTCAACCAATTTTTCTCTTAAAATACCATTTTCATTTTTTTTTGGTTCTTCCCTGGATGAGTTAGATAATCACAGATCAACAATAAAAAAAAAATTTCTGGGGGGTTTCTGCTTTAATGCATAAATTCTGATTCTGCACATAGAAAAGAACCAAAATATTCGTTTCTGACTTATAAAGTTTCATTTTTGTCTGTTTTACGTTGATAAGTAAGTTTTGAAGTTTTTGGATTGATTACAATCAAAAATGATTATTTTTTAATAAAAATGACTCAAATGTATAACAAAAATTCGTTTAATAGTAATTTACAATAAAATTATGAGAAAGCAAAGCAAAAAAGTTAGTTGGGTAAAAGAAATCAAAATATGATATTTAGAACTCAGAAAATTCGTGTAAAGTCGAAGACATGTATGCCTTATTGCGCAAAGAATAATAATTATTCTTTAAGAAATTTTACGTAATTATCGTTTATAATTGACTTTGGAAATGAAATTAAACATTATTAAAAATAATAAAAATCTATTTTGCATTTTTTACTAACCTATTTCAAATATGCATTTTGTATTTTTCATTTTAAATAGAAGATAGAAAACCATTTTCTATTTTCCATTTTAAATAGATTTTGTAAACCTATTTTGCATTTTACAAGAACCATTTTACCCATCTGCCTCTGAGACAATTGTCCAATCCAAGGCTATAAGAGTAAAAGAGACAGAAGATGAATTTTTCATCTTCTATCTCTTTTACTCTTATAGCCTGGGAAAATTGTCTCAGAGGTCGTGATTGCACCATAATTGGTTCATTTTCCGAAATAACCTAAAAACAAAGATTCTACTATACATTATTTTTCTTCGGATTTTTTCAATCCTTATGCATAATCAAAAGAGTTGCACGGAATATTCTTTGAACATGTCAGCACGAGGATTCCAAAAGTATGAACGTAAACTCGTGTTTGTATAACGCAAGTAAAGAATCATTAATTGTAAGTTACTTACACTTGCTCAAAACTTCCTCATCATACACACTGCATTCCAAAACCGCCAATTTCTCCTTTAACGCCTCCACTGTCACCATTTTCTTGCCTTGATTTTCTTCGACTAACTATTTTCTCCGTATTTCTCTACACTTCTTCCCACCTCTTCCCGCCAAAACAAGTGAAAACAAGCAAGCAAGAACTACAAGAACTTGAAGTTAGTCATTATTAGTCTAGACGTGAAGTACGTCTATATCAAACGAGAAATGAATACTCATTGCTGCCAACTAATTTTCAGCGCGGGAAAATTCAAATATCTAACTAAACAATATTCTTTATTCAGTAAATATATAAATAGTGAGATGCCTGAAAAAATGAAAACCTGTAAGATAAAAATAAGATGACATTCTCTCTGTTTCTTGTAAAATAAGCTCTTAGATCATCGTCAAAAGAATAACATACAAATATTTAACCAAGTTACGGTGATTTTTACATCACTAGCTCGGGTGGTTGGCATAACTGCTTCTCGTGTATTCGAGAAGTAGTGTGAATTGAGTCACTTATACTTTCAAGAAAGAAGAAAAGACAACTGACGATTTGACGAACTGACGGCGGCGGTTGGCTCCGTTGGATCAGGCTTTTTGCGTGCTTGCTCTCTGTCGTCATTCAGTCATTGTTTTGATATTTTGAAAGTGTGTTAAAAGTGCTTTGGAAGGTGGCTGGTGAGTTGTTTGAGATTTATCTCTCATTGTGTACCTCATTCTCTGATAGTTTCGCATATTTTCAATCATGTCAACTGTCGCACCCACGAGGAGTCTTCAAGATGATGAAGACCTGGAAGATTACAATGCTCAAGTAAAATTACTGAAAACTTTGGAGGTAAGCTTTTTTTATTTCCCGGTTTTGTCACGCTTTTTTTTTAACCCTTTGAGGGGCAGTGGGAAGTATACTTCCCACCTATTTCTTTGCAGTTTTTAATTAATCTCTCTTGCACTTCACTTGTTTTAGTATACAAGTATTTATTTTTAGACTCTTAGGTACATATAAAAAGTAAAAAAAAAAGAAAGTTGTAAAATTGTTAATAAATAATTAGTTATAAACAATTAAATTTGAAAAAACTGTCTTTTTTTCGAATAAATTCGGCTGTGCTTAAACTACACGTTCGAAAATTGTGACAAATTTTTTCCAATTAGTATATACATAGAACTAAAACATATGTTTTTCGCAGAATTTTTGGCAGGCTAGTTTTTTTGAAAAAATTTTTTGAATAAGTTGAAAATAGCGATTTTTGAAAATAGCGATTCTGACATCAGAATCGTAATCAGCGACCCCAAAAACCTATATACAACCATTGATATCCGAATTTCACCAAAGAGAAAAATGTGCCTCTCAAAGGGTTAATATATAGAGACTATTTATATAGATTTTAATTAAGGAATTATTCTTTTTTCATTTAATAATTACAATGTTTATATTTATTGTTTTATTTTTCAGGGCAATGGTATTAATGCCGGAGACATCAAAAAATTGGAGGAGGCAGGTTTTCACACTGTCGAATCCGTGGCTTACACACCAAAAAAAGCTCTCCTTCTTATCAAAGGAATCAGTGAGGCAAAAGCGGATAAGATTTTGCTAGAAGCTTCGAAGCTCGTGGTGATGGGCTTCAAAACGGCGACGGAAATTCATCAGACTCGATCCAACATCGTGTATATTACAACCGGTTCAACGGAATTAGACAGACTTCTCGGTGGCGGAATAGAAACTGGCTCTATCACGGAGATTTTCGGTGAATTTCGTACAGGAAAATCTCAAATTTGTCATACTCTCGCTGTGAATTGTCAGCTACCTATTGACATGGGAGGTGCCGAAGGCAAATGCCTCTATATAGACACGGAAGGAACTTTCCGACCCGAAAGATTAATTGCAGCTGCCGAAAGGTACGAATTTTCTCTCTATATGTTTCAGAACAGTTGCTGGTATTCTACGAATAGCTTTCAAAATAAATCTATAACTCTTCAAACTCTAATAACTGCAAAAATCACTTAAAGTCAATTTTAAATGTTTGTTACTGATTTATTTATTTGAGCCAAGTTTCCGAATGTTGAAGTATTTCGAATTAGACTTAGTTTTAAAGTAATTGACTAAAAATCTATTATTTCAGATATAAGATTAGTGGAGACTCAGTCCTTGACAACGTTGCATGTGCACGAGCATTCAACTCAGATCATCAAACGAAATTGCTGATAGACGCCACTGCAATGATGACGGAATCAAGGTACGCCCTGTTAATCGTGGACAGCGCTACAGCTCTTTACAGAACGGATTACGCTGGCAGAGGAGAGTTACAACCTAGACAAACGCATCTCGGGAGATTCATGAGGATGTTGCTGAGAATAGCAGATGAATTTGGAGTCGCAGTTGTCATCACCAATCAGGTGGTTGCTCAGGTAGATGGAGCTGCCAGCATGTTTGGCGGTGACCAAAAAAAACCTATTGGTGGTCACATAATTGCTCACGCTAGCACCACTAGGTTGTATCTGCGTAAGGGACGTGGTGAAACCAGAATTTGCAAAATATATGACTCGCCCTGCTTACCCGAAAGTGAAGCAACCTTTGCAATCAATGCTGACGGCATTGGTGATGCGAAAGATTAATTGTCTACCATAGTCAAAGTCATATTTTATTTATTTCATTATAATTTTTGATTCTCATTAACGTGTTGATTAAAGATAATTCTATAAGTCGCGGAAAGTAAACAGGGTTTGGAACGAACTGAAAAGTCCAGAAAGTTGTTTCAGTCGCGTATCTTTTCTTTTAGTTCATAGAAACCTACTCTTTGAAATAATTTTAGATTAATTAAAGTCGAATTAAATCACTTAAAAAATTTGAAATGATTCAATTGGTTCGTTTCAAGCCTTAGTAAAAAGGCAATATATTAATAATAAGTAAATTACCTTAAGTGGAAAGCTTTAATCATTCAGTATATTTTAATTTTGCTTTTCATAAAGTCAGAATGTATAGAAAGATATAAATGTGAAGGATATCAACGAGTAAGAAAATCTTATGACATTTGAACCGGTGAACTACCTTTTTTACTTACTGTTTATAAAGAGTACATAAACTGTAAAGTACGAAGTAACATTGCCACTGTGTATTATAGGCACTTACTTCACATTATTTCAAGAGATTTGTAAAATAAAATTTTAAGATATTTTTGCATTTGAAAAAGTAATCTTCTTTCGTCATTAACAACCCAAGTGTTATAAATAAGACTACCTCACTGTGTCAGAAGATAAAGTGCAGCAACTAATAACAATACCATTCTGCACCAAGTTTCAGGGTGTCTAGCGGACCGGGAAACCTGGAGAAACCGGGAAAAACCCGGGAATTTTATTTGACCGGGAAATAACCGGGAAAACCCGGGAGTTTCATTTAGGACCGGGAATTTTTTGTGTTTCATTGGAAAATCGACTTTTTTCTACACTCTATCTTCTTTTTATTTTATTTCTACTTTATAAAATTAAAAAAAAAATCATTTTTTTTTTTAAATCAAAAAAGGCAACTATAAATTTGATCGGAGGAAAAAAAATTTGACCGGGAAAAGATTGGAAAAGACCGGGAGAAAACCGGGAATTTCCAATTTTCTGATCACTAGACACTCTGAGTTTGTAGGTCAAAACAATTTTTAACTAAATTTCATTGTTAAGGTCTTACCAATTCATACAAGATCCATGCAATTAGAAAGATGTTGATTATTTTGTTGTTGAGATAATTGATTTTAAAACATCCAAATGTTTGTTACCCTAAAGACAGTTCAAAAACTAAAATTCAAAAATATCCAATTTTTAACTATTTTTAATTTTCCCGCTCTAATGTTTGAGACTTTGGAAACTTTGAAATCTTTCAAAAGTTTCATGAAACTTTACAGTTTTTTTGCCGGCAACACAGTTGCAAATGACGTGGAACCCGTGGAACCGTGCAGTGGTGCAAACCGTGCAAACACTGCATTGTGTGTGTATTTTTCTTTAGAAGCTAGAAAAGAAAGTAAAAAGTCTCAAGGGACCAAGTCAAATTCATTTCGTATCGAACTCAATAAATTGCGGGTAAAAAATTATCAAATTCTTTATTATTTTAAGTATATAGAACTGAAGGTACAAAATATCTGCATTATAATACTGATAATACTTGAGAACCATCGAAAAATCTGTTATTTTTCCTTAGAGTGTTTATTTGGTGTTTAATTTAATCTTCTGAATTATTTACATACTCCTCCTTTCTCTCTTTTATACATAGTGGGTAATATATATATATATACGTACGTAACGTATATATACATAAGTATGTATGTGACAAATGTAAATGATGTGAATGAACAGCTCGGAGTACCTTTGTGTTTATAATAACAATAATAACGATAAAAATTGAATCATGTCCACATTTTACAAAAAGTCAGGTTTCCTTGTTCGGTCTATGACGTTTCAAGCAAAGACAGCAAATAATTCATTCCGGTTCTTTTCTTCAAGGAGTCGATTTCAGTCGATCACGAGCTTCAACTTGAGTCGTAAGCGGAATTTTAAGATCTTACAATATTGTTTTAGGTAGGTTTTACTGTAGAAAATTTATCTCGAAAGTCTAGGCTAGCCAGATGCCCTGATTTAGCAGGATTTATCCTGCTTTTTTGATGCCGTCCTGCTAAACCTGCTGAACCTTCATTTTTCCTGCTTTTTTGTTTTATTCAAGGTTCATTAGCATTTAACGTTTTTTTAAATGTATAAATATTGGAGGAGATTTTTGATTCAGTTTTATACTTGGAAGGGGTATGCCCCTCCTTTCAGTGCTCCCACCCAATGTGGTCTACGTTCGCGATGACCTTTTTTTTCAAGAGATTTGTCAGTGAGTATCCTGCTAAACGCCTTTGGGCGTTAGTGTTGTTGCTGCGTCGTGTTTTGCTTGTTTTTTCGATATAAATGGTTCGCTAGTTCTGACATAATTTGTTCTACCTTTTAATACTTCGCAAGTTACAATAAATGTTTGTAGTGGTGAATTTGATTGTATAATTTGCGTTGAAAAAATAGGCGTTGAAAAATTATATTCGATACATATTTCGTTTAAAGTTTGTAATGGGCTGACTGAAGCAGCCGGGTTTTTTCTTTCGTTCGCTGGTTCCATTTTACTGTAACAAATTTTAAAGAAGGAAAATTATAGAAATTTTGATTTTTGGAATATAATTTGTAGATTTTTTAGAATGAGCAAAATTATTGTATATTAATTAATGTTTGTACTAGAGAGATTAAAAGAATATTTTTGCTCATTTTACATATTATTTTGTGTACAAATTTTGCATGCGGGTTGCCTAGATTTGGCGAACATTAATTGTTTATGACCAGCCCCCTGCAACGACGTTAGTTCACTAGTACGGTCAAGTGAAGCTC
>CAJFCP010025929.1:28572-42457 GCA_904066005.1 Synergus itoensis | reverse complement strand
GCGCAACTGTTTCGGATTTGGTGACTATAGCGGAAGTCGAGTGTAATACGTGGTTTATACTTTACCAACCCTGGTCGAGGTCGTTTTACGTCATAAGCTCAGGCTCAGCAGAGGAAAGAACAGAACCTCTCGAAGTTCGAAGTCCTCAACTCCGTTATTTTATCACAAGTTCTATGAGGTCAACCAATTCACAACATACTGCGATCCAAAAATTACATTGTGCAAGATTTCTTTCTGCTAAAGCTAAGCAATGGCAACCTTTCGTGTCAGACAGAATGGACCAAACGTCTTGCTGACTACAATCTTTTTTGACCTGGACAACACTCTCATCGAGACAAGAAAAGGGGACAGTTTGGCCTGCAAAAAGGTACATAGTCTTTTCTACTCTTTTCTCATTTTCACCATTCCCAAAACCTACTGAAACCTATTTCATTATCATCCATGCCTATTGACATTTCAATTTCAAAAGTTGCCAAATTTCTATCCCTACATTTAACTACATACACTACATCACTGGTTAGGCTGGGTTTGGTTAAATGATTGCATCATTTTGAATCATATACATTTACTTAAGTTCCCACTCATCTTTTTTTTTTATTTCTTGTTTTATTGTTTATTATTTTATTGATTATTGATGTTTTGTCTTTTGTCTTGGCATTATTGAATAGGATTAGGGTTTGGAATATGATTTTGAATACTTAAATTTCGCGCGCTTTTTAATTGTTCGAAAACTACACTGTAAAAAATGAAAAAAATTTTTACGAAATATAACTGTAAAATTACCAATTTTCTCACGTAATATTACCACCCTCGTAGGGATAGTCCGATTTGTAGGTTAGAAATCACAAGGCAAATCCACAGGAAAGTACAAGAAATCGTAATATTACATTTTCGTATACTTCGAAGATAGTAGTATTGCTCACCTCATTTGAAGGGTTACATTTACGGGAAATCATAATATCACAATATTTTGGTAAAAATCATTTACAGAATATTGTAATATCAAAATATTCTGGTAAAAATCATTCAAAATTAGTTGTAAAAACACTACATTTAGCGTAGGTAATATTGTTCACAAAATTTTTTTTCAGTGTAATTCATAATTTATTTATAAAATAATAAACGGTAATGTGAAGTGATATTTAGCTCAAAACTTTAAACGGTATATTGATATATATTATTTTTGACTAAAGATAACGATAAACCTTTACACAACATGGACTTTACCTTTAAGGGATATTGGACTATGTTAGGATAATTACCCTTGTGATGATTCATATGCCATTGAATTAAAACTTTGTTGAATACAATCTTATGAATACGTGACGTTGCAGTAACATTGTGACCACGAGTAAAATGCAGTAATGCAAGGAAAAAAAAAACACAAAAGGAATTAACTAATTAAAGGTGTTGATTCAAGTTCTAATCTCAAAATTCAATCGTTTCATTGTACGTAAGAAATATTTAAAATATATATTGATTGTAATATTTGTTGAATGAAATTAAGAGATTGAATTCTGAGGATAGAAGTTGGATTCAACAACTTTGTGAAAAAATTTAAAACTTAATGCACATTAAATTTGATTAATGCGTTAAATTTGAATTTTTAGGCCATTCTTGCTACAAATTGACTGGACAGTCCAAATAGCTGAATCTTTTATGACGTGATACAGAGAGAACATTTTTTTAAGTTGCCATAATGTCACAGTAACGTCACACCGGAAGGAGAACATTAAAATGGATGCAATGGCAATAAAGAAAGGGAAAATTTTATCTTTCATTCTAAAACGATTCCGTTTTTGTCCGAAACAAAATTAAGTAGATACACTAGTTTTCTCTAATTTAAATAGATTTTAATGAAACTTGGAATAATTACTCTTATTTCTCGCAAAATTTGCAGTAAAGAAATTTTTTTAACATATTTGACGTACAAAAATAAAAAATTTCTTTTAAAAATGTAAATTAAATAATATATCTAACACGTCTTTCTAAAAGATGATATAGCAGTAAATAAAAATGACCTCAAAATGTCATAAAAAATGTCTATTCATTCCTCCTTCTTTCATGGTTTTCAAAAGTTTTTCCTGATCTTTCCAATTTTAAAATTCAAGCTCTCAAAACTGAACAATTTTAAGTAAAATCCCCATTGTATTATTTTTGATGTTATGATTTAAAGTTGAAAGCATTCCAAGTCTAATAATTTAAATTTAGATATTTTCAAAATTAGACAGTATTAAAAAGAAACATTAAAAACGCTTTAATTTAAAATCGAAAGTTCTTTAAAATGAAGAATTTTAAATTTTGGATGAATGTATGTAAAACCATAAACATGTTTGCTTAGAATGCTTCATAATATTTTTTTTTTTTATTTTTACATTTGCTCTTTTTTACGATGTGCGATCGTGTATGTGTATCTATTATCTACGTATGATATCACAATTTAAATATGAAGTAGGACAAAGATCGAAACAAAAAGAATGAAACCTATAATTAGGTGGGAGTTCATATAGATTAGGAAAGAAATTGAAGCACTCATCACAGTATTTAAGATATGCAAATTAAAACTAATGATGTTACCATGTTATCAATGAGATATTTTTCTTGTTTGGTTTTAAAGAACTTATTGATTTCGCACGTAGTATTGAATTCTAAAAATTTTGAACTACAAGAGTGTTTATTCGAATCGTTTAAATTATTATACATATCAAGTCACGATGAAAATTTTAACTGGATAAATACCAATTTTTTCGAAATTCAGTTTTTTGGGAACGAAGTGTGTAATTTTTAGAAGAAAATAGGTGACACGTATTTTCCCGATTTTAGAATTTATTATTATTATCTTTTTTTTTACTTATTTTTCCTTTATAACTTATAACCTAATTAAGTTATTTAAGATTTCTGTTTAGATTCTGGTTAAATTTATCGTTCTCTTTCGAATTCCAGCAGGAAACTTTAAAAAAAGTTAAAATCAACAAAGTTACCACGATTTTTTTTAAGTGAATTTTTTTAATACGAAAGTTTACGCATTTATAAAAGTGTCGCATAATTTCCTCTGAAAAACAAGATATTTCGTCCCCAGCAGATTTTTGAAGGATAGTTGCAAGGTTATATTAAAGTCAATTTAGAATTCCTTTAAACATGCCAAAAATATTGAAGGTATATTAACACGTTTTTGAGTTAGTTATCATCTGTTCTATTTAAAATAAATTCGATTTGAAATTCTTTTTTTTTTACTTTTGAGTTTGAAATTCTCCAATTTTAAGCATTAAACTTTTGACACTATTAAAAACTACTTCGATTTAAGTACTTTATCCTAGTATTGATAAAAAAATCATATCAAATACAGGAAGTGAGTCAAATGGATGAGACTTAAAATTAACAACTTTTGGCATTCACCCAAACATTTATTCGGATGATAAAGAATTGTTTTGGAAATAAATCGTAATTTTTAAACAACAAAATGAAGACAACATTTAATTTTAAATTTTTATATAATTGAATGGAACTCATTGTAGCAAAAAGTGAACATTTCTAGCGAGTAGTGCATTTACGACAAACATAAATATCGTTTTGAAATATCTACCTTAAATTTAGGTCAGTATCGTAATATTTCGAAAATGAGTTATTTCAAAATATCACTGCCAAAATGTTATAGTTTAAAAGCTGAAGTTAAACTAAAAAATTGAAATTTTCAGAAATGTGAAAGTTTACCTTTTTATTTTCTTAGTTTCTCGCAACAGTTTTAAATATGCAAAATTGTCTCCTCTTTCTCCTTTCTCCTTTTATCATATACATACTTTTTCTCATTTTACGAGATTAGCATTAACATTAACACAACTCATTTTGAAAGTGTGAATTACTCCACCTTCCCTAAAAAAAAAAAAAAAATACAAAATTTTGAAATTTTCTATTATGCAAAGTTCTGTAGTCATTATAAATAAATAAATATATAAATATATATACAAGGTTTGGTAGTATTTAAAAGGATATCAAGTAATTTCAAAATATTTAATTCTTTTAAATCCCTTAAAATGTAATTAGATATTTTGTTTTCTTTTGAAATTTCTTCAAATTTTGAAAAACTCTTCCTTGAAGTCCTTAAAATTACAAGAAATCTTTTGAATTCCTTAGAAATTTCACTAACACTTTTCAAAAAGTTTTAGGGGCACCAGACTGAAAAATGTTTGTTTTTCATTCATTTAAAAACTACCAACTCTCTACCGTTTAGACTGGACAACCAAACGCACCAAAAAAAACATAAAATTGCGTCACAAAAATAAAGTTGATAATTTGGCCAAATTGACCTTTTGTGGTAGTACATGAAGATAGACCTCGAATTAAAAAAAATGGAGAAAAGAGTAGAACCAAACTCCCAAATATTTCATATAAAATTTCAAAATTTTGTATTTTTGGTGACAACTTTACAAGAATTCACATTTTTGTCGAGTTTGGCCTAACAGACGAAATGAAGTACGGATGTTTGTACTTCTCGATGTTTGCTATATGTGTTTCATTTAATATGTAAGGCTTCCTGTATAAATTGCATTTGCTGTTGAATGCGACAGGTTTAATTGATTCACTCGATTCAATTTTCCTTGCGTTGTTTTCGTTTACTGGGTCGTTAATTTCACCCGCTTCGCGCCACGTGAAACGGCGAAAATAGAATCTTCGTGTACTTCGTGTAATACGAGCCGATGCCCGATATAGCGCTTTCTCCGTTGTGGCTATTTTTGTCCTGACTCCTGAGAGCCATCTTAGCCATCTCCACTTTATCACAAATGTCCCTTCTTCATGAAATCTCACTTTCTCTTCAAGGAATTGGACATTCCAATATTTATGCAATAAAACTATTGTTTCATTGCAAAAATCTCCTTTTTGGACCCAAGTGTTAAGTTCAAAATTCTATTCTCCATATTACTCAACGAAAATTATAGATAAATATTTTTTCGCTCTGTAGCACTAATCTTTTTTCAAATATAAGACTGCGTACAGAGCGAAAAAATATCTAGTTTCGATACTTTGTGCATAAAACGAAGAATTCAAAATCTAACTTCAAAATTGAATATTTTTATTTTATTTAAAAAATATTTAAATTAGATATTTTTTCGCTCTGTACGCATAATTCTAGTTAAAAATTGATTAATTCTACAGATGGAAAAAATTCCAAATTTAATATTTCTTGAGTAAAATGAAGAAATCGAATTTTTAGATTAGAACTTGGCTCCAACACCCTTAAACAAAAAACGTAGCACCTGCGCTTTTGATGATCTTGAGCTAGTGTCAAAAATTGTATTTGCATACAGATCCAATTTTTGGTTTCTTACAAGATTGTTTTCTGAGGTTACTCAATTATTTTGAAATTCAATTTCGTCTCCCTCCTGAAAATAAAATAGTTTAGGATTCCACGTATAATTCCGTATTTTTATAGGGTATATAAATAACTATTAAGAACAGTAGATAGGGACAGAATTTTATGTCGATAAAAATGTTGAAATTATTTCAAAAAGATTTCAAAAGTTTTAAAGGATTTCAAGAAATATTTGAAGAAATTTCAATGGATTTTAAAAGATTTTAAAGAATTGAAAAAAATGTAAGAGGCTCTCTAAATTTGAATCAGTA
This sequence comes from Synergus itoensis, assembly GCA_904066005.1. Lineage (NCBI taxonomy): Eukaryota > Metazoa > Arthropoda > Insecta > Hymenoptera > Cynipidae > Synergus > Synergus itoensis. Next base: position 36,838 of record CAJFCP010025929.1, on the reverse strand, counting down.
AATTCATCACTGATTCGATTTTAGGGAAATTTAATTTTTCAGTAAATTAAAATTTTTTTTTAGGTATTTGAAGGGATTGCAAGATTTTTAATCGATTATTAGGAAATTTGAAGGGGTTTTATGAAATTTCAAGGCATTTAAAGCGTTTCAAGCGATTACATAGATAAGTTTTTGAAAAATATAAGGATTTCTAGGAATTCGCAACATTTTTCTTACCTACTTTGAATATACCGAAATATAATTTCCTCAAGTTATAAACTCCCAAAATTTAAAATTCTCCATTTAAATTTCCTAAAATAAACTCAAGATTTTTTTAGTGATCTATAGTTTTCTCGGGAAATATCTTATTTATTAATTGTTTTGGGTAAATTTTAAATTTCGATAAATCTCAAGCACCTTAAATTGTAAAGTATTCAATTTTGAATATTTTCATTTTTAAATACTGTATAATTTTGAATATTTCTATTCAACTTAAAAAATTTGCCGATTTGGAATTGGTTGTATTTCACAAACAACTTTATTGTATTTAAAAATATTTAATTTTAAGTGTTTAAACTTTAAGAGCTTTAAAATTTGAGCGCTTTGCATTGAAATACAGTTTTGAAAAGCTTTGCAATATAAAGTTGTTGAGTTTTGGAGGCTTGAAATGTAAATGTACTATGTCTTGTTCAAATGACTTAACTAGAATTTGATCAAAAATTGACTTGGGAAAACTGTAATTGGTCTGGAATTTTAAAACCGTTCTTCTGCAGCAATTCTGAAATTTAACTTTAATATTTTCTGTTAAGCAGATCTCTTCCTCTGTTATTATTAAAAAAAAACGCTTAGTAAACAAGAATCCAATTAGTGAATTTTTTTTTTTTTTGCAGGATTTGAAGGGTAAATCTCTGCGTAAATCCTGGATGTAATATTTACAACTTACCCGTGAAAACGTCTAATTTTCCGCGTCCGAAGAGGAAGACTTGTTTTTCTTCTATATATCCGGAATAAACACGTTGTTTACTTCAACCTCTCCTTGAGATTCAACACATTAAAATTAGACTCAGACTCTTTCTACAAATACTTCAGATTTGGTAAAACCTCCGTTCATTTTATTTCATCTCTCCTACGGGGTACATACGCTCGCTGTTAATTTCAGTAGAAGACTATTTTGGTTCACCAAAAGTGAGTGTGTCAAAGGGCAAGGCTAGTGCGAGAGTACAAGGAAGCTAACTGGGAGCGATGCCAGTTGGCTTGTGACTACGGTGCATGCAAGGCATGAGGTTGAATGAGACTTGGTTCATCTCGCGTTCGGTAAACGACCTGTAGTCACTTCTAAAACGTAGTCTCGTATTGAACAGAAACTTAAAAAAAAACAACCACGTTTTATGAACAATGGCGGACAGTGCTATACCGGAAGGTGTAAAAAAATGTGCGGCCATCCTGAAGATGGTGGACACGGATTCAGAAAAGTTCGCGGCCTTGTTCATGGTGACGAAGTTAGTTCCTGGAAAAGATTGCTCTCCAGCAGCAAAGAAGATGCTTTTCGAGGCGATCGGTGCTAAATTTCTCAGGAAATTGATGACTAGTGACAATGTTCCTGTCGACTGCCCACCTCAAGTCTACAAATCAGTCGCGTTGTCAATTCTTTCTGCTTTTTGCCGAGAACCTGAATTAGCCGGTCATCCTGACATGATCGGACACATACCTGCTCTCCTAGAAATCGTCTCTCAGGCTGACGAGGACGCCCCGGACGATACTTTAATCATAGTCAGCGAGGCCTACACCTGCTTGCAATGCATTGCTCAACAGCCAGCTGGACAAAAGGCCCTTGTGGAGCAAAAGGCGATAGCGAAGATGTGCGATATATATGCGGAAAAGAGCTTCAAAACCGACGAAGCCTTGAACATCCTCGTGATGCTCGTCAACAGGTTCGGACCACAGGCTTGGGACGCAGTTAACACCGCTCCGTTTCACACGATTCTTAATAAAATCGCCCTCGATTTCGAAACTGACGTCTCCGAAAGGAAATTTGAGCTCTGCTCGATTCTACACGGACTACTGGCTTCCTGTCGAAAGGATCTGATCGCTTCGACGTCAAAGGAGCAATCTTGGCCAGAGAGTATTCGAAAATGTCTCTCCGAAATCCTTCGGTCCAAGATTGGAAAAAATCAACGAGATCCGGCAATAAAACTATCAGCGGTAATGCTGGAGATTCTTGGAGTCGACTGGGCAGTTGGATACGACGAGAAAGAAAAATTATACATTCTTCCCTTGATTCAACTCGCAGCAATTGAGGTGCGCTTGCAACTAGAGGGAAAGCAGCTGAAGACCGTTGTATCGAATGCTGATCTGCTTATCGCTTGCTTCACAGTTTTGGAAATTTCCCTGAATTATATCACCAATGATCAACTTGATTTGGAACAGAATGAAAAACAATCTATGTACACGTCCTTGAAGGCTGTTTTTTCAGCGATACTTGGTTTGTTGTCTGCTGTTTCGAAAATGAAGGAAATTAAGGATGTTAAGGAGCGAATCTTCGTGTGTGCGATGATTAGAGTTCTAGCTGCGTGGCTCGCTCAGGAAACCTCCTCAATGCGTACTCAGGTTTACGCTATTTTACCCTTCATATTGACAATCGCGAATGATACCTTTTATGCGAGTAGGAACAGGAAGCTTGCAGAAAAGGCGAAGGCTGGAGCAAAGTCGGACGAGGGAACATCTTCAGGAGAGCCCACAACTTATGATCCTATGAGCGAAGTGGATGTTCTGAGGCTCATGCTGCCTGCTCTCTGCTACCTGGCTGTGGAAGAGGATGCAAGAAAAATATTGTTGAAGCACAAGCAAGATGAAGTACTCTTTGAGTGCATGTCGTATCACTGGACTATTGTTCACTACAAAAAGCCGCCGGTGCCAAGGTCGGAAAGATTGAAGGTGATGAAGGAACCGGAGAAAGAATTGGAGCCTCATGTTTTGGAGGAAATGAAGGATTCGAGGACAGCGATGGTCTCCATTTGCAACATACTCATGAACATAACAGTCTTGGAAGCTAAACTTGTCGAAGAATCTCCCAATTTCATCTCCATTCTCAAATTTATTTTCACCAACTTGCCAGAACTGAAACAAATCCCGGAGAATCTGGTTCTTCATGGACACTTGGCTATTTTGGGACTTTTACTCTTGAAGCAGCAAGCGAAACGAGTTAAGAAGAACGATTTCTCGATTTGCCGCTATATCCAAGCTACGATTCGATTTCTTTGGGATGCCTATATTGTAGATGAGAGCAATGATCCTACAGAACTGGTTGTCGCGATGTCGTATAAGGAACACTGGATGGAAATCATGGAACTTTGGTTTCTGGGAATGCAGACAATGGCTGGAGTCTTGCAGATGGTTCCTTGGCTCTCTGAATTCGCGATAGAGTCGGGATGGGCCGAAGGCATCATTGAGACCTTGAAAAAGGTCAAGATCGGAGGCCTGCAACCTAATGTGAAATCGGCTTACGAGGATCTGCTTTGTCACTTGGTGAAGGCAGATTCTAGCGTTGCTGCGGTGTTGAAAAAGTGCGGAGCGTTAACGGTTTGCAGAAATCATCGTATGATGGAGTTAGGCAAACACCTATTTGGAGATTAAATAGGGGAGCTTAGGTTTTTGTAACGTTTACATGTCGTTAGTATTACAGCAAAGCTTGGAATTTATGAGTCGGAAGGTAGCACAGCAAAGGTATCATGTTCACGTTTTTACAGAATTTGACAGAAGCGACAGAAAACTTTATAAAAAATTTAATTTTTATTTATCTTGACTTTGGATTTGATATTAAAATTCTAATTTTCAAATTGAAAAAATAAATTTGTTGTGCTATCCTTCAATTTGTTTTCAAATATGCTGTTAATAGAGAAACTATTAAATAATAATGATAGTTTCACTTTTAACAGTATTTTTTGAAAGTCTACTAATTTTCCAGTGACACTGTAAGTATAATCGAGATGAAATGATTTTATATCAATGCCGATTGAGTGCGATTAGTGTTCTGTACGAAAGAGTTAAAGAGTTAAAGGTCGATTGAGCTGGAATAAATTTGAATAAAATAAATTAACAGTCAAGTAATTTTTTATTTACAATGAATTACTTGCAATCGAAACTTTGTATAATTTCTATAAGAAAATTATTAGGTGTATGTAAGGATAATATTCTCAACAGAATCTGGAGATTCTACTGCTTTCAAATTTTGTTTAATTAATCTGTGATATACTCAAATTGATGAGTTTAAAATTGTTTTAATTATTGCCTAAAAAGTTTCAAAACTTCGTTTTGTTCTATGTTTGTGAATTTTATTGAATTCGAAGTACATAATAGCAATAATACATATAATTATAATAAAATAAATAGAAAATCTCTGTAAATTTCCAGGTTCCAAGAATATTAATTGTACCATCTCTATTGATTTCATTTATGATGAAAAACTTCGAAAACGAGTTAGAAATTACTGGAAACTACCTTAAGTGTATTTAATTCGATTTTATTATCCAACATTTTATAATTATAATGCTAAATCTACTGCAAATAACGACTTGAGATTTGGTATATTTGTGCAGAGAAATGTTTATAATGAATTTGATGCAGTGACGTGAAGGTGATGCTCTCAAAGTTTTACCAAAGTATGGATGAACCACTGCATATTTATAGAATAGAAGATCACTACTTAAAATAGTACAGACGGGCGACAAAATGTGACAAAACCCAAGTTATTTTCCCTGGGCGAAATATCAACTTGCTGAATAAATTTTGAAAACTCAATATATGTATTTTATAGTGAATTAACAAAAACTCTTACAGTTCTTTTGACTTTGCACAAGACAATAAATATGTGACCGCTCGTCATTTTTCCTCGCAACTTGAGTGTTCATTAAATTTTTCATTGAACACACAATCATTTATTAGAAGAAAGATGTATTCGAATTTTGTAATGTGAGAATATTATTTACAGAAGTTTATTTTATAGTTCTTGAAATGTTGCTAAAAATAATATCGAATATTGTTGTTTATACGAGTTTCATTATTTCATTTAGCTTAGGAAACTCGCGCCTCTGCGACTGTGCTATTTTTACGTATTTTGTATAAAAGATTTATGAGAAGAGAGTAGCATCGACAGAATCCTAATCTCGTTCTTTTACATTGGCGGTGAAGAGAAAATTTTTTACACAAAGCATCGTTCTTTCGTGTGCTAATTGTCAGTGTGTTTGTATCGAAAAAGACTTTTCAATTAAACGAAGTGAATTTTATACACGCATTTTATTATTTATTATTTAACGCCTTCCACAGGTACAAATGGTTCCTTTTACAACGAAAAAAAGTTTGTGCAAAAGAAGAATTCAGCCGGATAAGATTTAGGTGGTGTGCAACGACCGTACAAAATTTTAATCAAGTTGTTTAAGGATGTTGGACCCAAGTGTTACGCTCAAAATTCTATTCTCCATTTTACTCAACGAAAATTATAGATAAATATTTTTTCGCTCTGTAGCGCTAATCTTTTTTCAAATATAAGACTGCGTACAGAGCGAAAAAATATTTAGTTTCGATACTTTTTGCAAAAAACGAAGAATTCAAAATCTAAATTCAAAATTGGATATTTTTATTTTACTTACAAAATATTTGAATCAAATATTTTCTCGCTCTGTACGCATGATTCTAGATAAAAATTGATTAATTCTACAGAGGGAAAAAATTCCAAAATTAATATTTGTTGAGTAAAATGAAGAAATCGAATTTTTAAATTAGAACTTGGCTCCAACACCTTTAAGGGCGTTGGACCCAAGTGTTAAGCTCAAAATTCCATTCTCCATTTTACTCAACGAAAATTATAGATAAATATTTTTTGCGTAAAACGAAGAATTCAAAATCTAACTTCAAAATTCAATATTTTCATTTTATTTTAAAAATATTTAAATTAGATATTTTCTCGCTCTGTACGCATAATTCTAGTTAAAAATTTATTAATTTTACAAAGGGAAAAAATTCCAAATTTAATATTTGTTGAGTAACATGAAGAAATCGAATTTTTACATTAGAATTTTGCTCCAACACCCTTCAGGGTTTAAGGGTTGTTTAGGGTCTGGGTAATGAAGAAAAATATTTTGTTTCTTTTTTTGTGCATCCTAGTGCACAAACCATCGTAATTTAAAATAATAATAATAATATTGATAATAAATTAATAATAATAGCTTCTGCCCCAACGTTCTTCAACACTTTTGTTTAAGGAAATGGAGAATGCCTTTTTATAATGCTAAATAATTAGTATGATGTAAGTCTGTTTTGGCACAGCTGATTTTATTGTGATTACAGTAAAGCGTCCATCGATGCCACTTCGAGAGTCCAATTATCGGTTCGAGTATTTGAATCAATGCATTTTCTAGGTAATCATTAATATGAATTAAGTACCCTATTGTCCTCTCAATATCCTCTGTCCTTTGAATCTCGTTTCAATTATGTACATATATATACTATATATGCAAACACTCATACATATATAGAAATATCAATATAAATTACCGCATTCAATATTTCACAGTGATAAGATTCATTTCCTTTTTCCTTCGATCCTTTATTCTTGCAGTAACATTTTCATAAATTTAAACATCTTGTGAGAAAATTGCGTGGCGGCAAGAGTCGCTGCCGAAAATGAACGCAATATTGAGTGTGGAATCCTATTTTTATTGACTTCTCATACATTTCCTATCTCCCACCTGGTATTCACTTAAATTGCATTTTTTTTTTAAATGCTTTGTTGGCGAATCAGAGCCTCATTTTTAACGTTTTTCTCTTCGATGACCAACAGCTTGCAGACGAATTGAATCTACAATACGGAATCCTACAGGATCAAGCGGTGAAGATCACGTCCACTTATCTTAAACAATTCAGGAAGTGTCCTGAAAACGCTGGCTACACTCTTGACGTTTGGCGATTAAATTTGTGGAAAAAAGCTTTAGGAGAAAGTCACTCGTATTTGGCTCAAGCTGTGTATGAAAAATGGTTGCAACTCAGGTATCATTACCTGAAGATGTCAGACAATACGATCTCAATGTTGCACCAATTAAGGAAGAAGTATTGCCTAGGTTTGATCTCCAATGGACCGTCCAACGCTCAGTGGGAGAAAATTCACAAGTTGTCTCTGGAACAGTATTTCGATTTAATACTGGTATCGGGTGATTTACCATGGGAAAAACCAGAGGCTCGAATTTTTCAGGAGGCTTGTCAGTTTCTGCGAGTTCATCCCAACAGTTGCATTATGGTTGGCGACAAACTTGAAACGGATATATTGGGTGTGTACTACAAAAAAAGTTGCCTTATTTTTTTATTTAAAAATAATATTTAAGGGTGTTGGACCCAAGTTGTAGCTCAAAATTCCATTCTCCATTTTACTCAACGAAAATTATAGATGAATATTTTTTCGCTCTGTAGCACTAATCTTTCTCCAAATATAAGACTGCATACAGAGCGAAAAAATATTTAGTTTCGATACTTTTTGCATAAAATGAAGAATTCAAAATCTATCTTCAAAATTAGATATTTTCATTTTACTTAAAAAATATTTGAACTAAATATTTTCTCGCTCTGTACGCATAATTCTAGTTAAAAATTGATTAAATCTATAGAGGAGAAAAATTTCAAATTTGATATTTGTTGAGTAAAATGAAGAAATCGAATTTTTAGATTAGAACTTGGCTCCAACACCCTTAAGGACGTTGGACCCAAGTGTTAAGCTCAAAATTCCATTCTACATTTTACTCAACGAAAATTATCGATAAATTTTTTTTCGCTCTGTAGCATTAATCTTTTTTCAAATATAAGACTGCGTATAGAGCGAAAAAATATTTAATTTCGATATTTTTTGCATGAAACGAAGAATTCAAAATCTAACTTCAAAATTGGATATTTTAATTTTACTTAAAAAATATTTGAATTAAATATTTTCTCGCTCTGTAGGCATAGTTCTAGTTAAAAATTGATTAATTCTACAGAGGGAAAAAATTCCAAATTTAATATTTGTTGAGTAAAATGAAGAAATCGGATTTTTAGATTAGAACTTGGCTCCAACACCCTTAAGTAATTTGGGAGTTGTTCAAGATCCTAAGACAGGCTGCAATTTGCAATTTTAACGAAAATTCTGATTTACAGTTAGAAAATCATGAGAATCGGGAATCATCTCATTCAACTTTTCTCTGCTTATTTTGCAACTCTCGTAAAATAAAGAAATCGAATTTTTAGATTAGAACTTGGCTCCAACACC
>CAJFCP010025929.1:12568-28472 GCA_904066005.1 Synergus itoensis | reverse complement strand
TTTTTAGATTAGAACTTGGCTCCAACACCCTTAAGGGCGTTGGGCCCAAGTGTTAAGCTCAAAATTCCATTCTCCATTTTACTCAACGAAAATTATAGATAAATATTTTTTCGCTCTGTAGCGCTAATCTTTTTTTAAATATAAGACTGCATATAGAGCGAAAAAATATTTAATTTCGATATTTTTTGCATAAAACGAAGAATTCAAAATCTAACTTCAAAATTCAATATTTTCATTTTACTTAAAAAATATTTGAGTTAGACATTTTCTCGCTCTGTGCGCATAATTCTAGTTAAAAATTGATTAATTCTACAGAGGGGAAAAATTCCAAATTTAATATTTCTTGAGTAAAATGAAGAAATCGAATTTTTAGATTAGAACTTGGCTCCAACACCTTTAAGGGCGTTGGACCCAAGTGGACCAAGTTGTAGCTCAAAATTCCATTCTCCATTTTACTCAACGAAAATTATAGATAAATATTTTTTCGCTCTGTAGCGCTAATCTTTTTTCAAATATAAGACCGCCTACAGAGCAAAAAGTATTTAAATGCGATACTTTGTATATAAAACGAAGAATTCAAAATCTAACTTCAAAATTCAAAATTTTCATTTTACTTAAAAACTATTTGAATTAGATATTTTCTCGCTCTGTATGCATAATTCTAGTTAAAAATTGATTAATTCTAGAGAGGGAAAAAATTAAAAATTTAATATTTGTTAAGTAAAATGAAGAAATCGGATTTTTAGATTAGAACTTGGCTCCAACACCCTTAAGTAATTTGGGAGTTAATCAAGATCCTAAGACAGGCTGCAATTTGCAATTTTAACGAAAATACTGATTATTTACAGTTAGAAAATCATGAGAATCGGGAATCATCTCATTCAACTTTTCTCTGCTTATTTTGCAACTCTCGTAAAATAAAGAAATCGAATTTTTAGATTAGAACTTGGCTCCAACACCCTTAATTAAGGGCGTTGGACCCAAGTGTTGGGCTCAAAATTCCATTCTCCATTTTACTCAACGAAAATTATAGATAAATATTTTTTCGCTCTGTAGCACTAATCTTTCTCCAAATATAAGACTGCATACAGAGCGAAAAAATATTTAGTTTCGATACTTTTTGCATAAAACGAAGAATTCAAAATCTAACTTCAAATTTGAATATTTTCATTTTACTTAAAAAATATTTGAAGCAAATATATTTTCGCTCTGTACGCATGATTCTAGTTAAGAATTGATTAATTATACAGAGGGAAACAATTCCAATTTTAATATTTGTTAAGTAAAATGAAGAAATCGAATTTTTAAATTAGAACTTGGCTCCCACTCCCATAAGAAAAGTATTTAAAATTAATAAGAAATAAATTTAAATTAAATTATTTAAGAAGTACTTATCACAGAAAGAGTGGACACCAGTCAGGATTAATTGATAGTTTATTTCCAATATTTCAGGGGGTATCCAAGCAGGGCTAGCAGGTACAATCTGGATTCCAACAGCAGAAAAACCTCGTCTTTCAAGTGGCGATCCGCGACCTGACTTCACTATCAAGAATATATGCGAGGTGTCAAAAATTTTAAATCGTGGCCCTGGCGCGCCCGAGCTTGAAGATTGTTCTTCAAACGCATCCGATGGGATGTGAAGAGATTTTTGGATAGTTGTTGTTTGTCCATGGAAATAAAGGATTTCCAAAGTACCGTAATTCACATCTAGTTGATGAGTCGGGTGCATTCAGTTGTCCATGAGATGGAATTTCATGAGCAATTCTCAAAGAAGTTATTTTTTTTTACGGTTTTGTAGAGTTGAAAGTTTTACTTAACTATGTGTTTTTTTTTTGCTAGTGATATTAGTTTTACGCATATAAATACTTTTATTTTAGTTATAACAAGACTAGTGCAAATCAAAACTCAATAGGAGATTAAGGGATTCATATTTTTTTAATAGGAAATTGTGTTTATTCTCATCAGTAAGAAACTGAACCATGTAAATTACATTTAAAATATTGAGATGCGTTTTTCATATTTCATTTTATGTATTTAACTTATTTTTATGTGGTTCGGTGAGAATATTAGCCAGAAATATTTTTCTTTAGAGAGGAAACGTTTAACGTTTCATATTATAGTGATTTCTCTGATGGTCAGAGTCATGGGTGTCGTTTGTAGAATGTATCTACAAGACTTGAATGTAATTGTAAAATCCAAGGTTCTCTTGACACTGATGTCACTCATGTCAGCTTGCCTGCTAAAAAGATCTTTAATCTGAAGACAAAACTTCTTTATATAATATTTAAATATAAGTTTTGTTTTAGACAGCTACATTATACGATACGTTGCATTTGCATGCATTATTCATTAGGGTGAGACGAAAAAAATTGTAATTAAACATAGCCTGGCACTGAAAAGCGTCATTTTGAGTTCCTTATAACTTGTGTAAAGTTTAAGATAAATCGATAAATATCTGGAGGTTCCGCTGAGCGGAAATAAGTTTAAAAAATTCGTTACTCTTGAGATTTGAAAAAATCGTTAATATTATCATTTTGCAATATACTCTCAATATGTTCAATTTTTAAAAATCTTACGGGATTTTAATATTTTGTGTTTTTCTATGAGAAAATCTAATTTTCAGGGACTTTACTCAGCTCCGCGGAACTTTAGGATATTAATCGATTCAAAATGAAGCTTTTCAGTTCTAGGGTATTTTTATTTATCATTTTTTTTTTATTTTGACCCAATCTATTATTCATATCATGATCTCCCTTTAAGCGAGACGTAACGCATGTACAAAATAAGTACATAAAAAATATCTGTATGTCTGTATTTGAAATAAAAAGTATGTGAGATATATGTGGATTTGTATATGAAAAGGGCTCTTAGCAAACGGGGTATTTTTTAATTTGAAAGCCCAAACAATCTCATTTCGAGAAAATATATACCTAAACTAGGTCCAGGCATAAGGACTCTTTTCATATGAAAATCCAAAATGAAGTACGGCAGAATAATCGCACGAAAGAAAAAGTCAAAGTAAAACGTTACCAACATGGAAACTGTCTCAGTATTTACTAACTACGAGAGAAGTAATTACAAGAAAAATATTTGAATGTTGTTGGAAAGTTTTTTATAACGTTGAATGCTACCTTCATGCACGAGACGTTTCAAGCTCAGTGAAACAAATTAGTTTAATAGTTGAATAATATAGAATTTTAGTGTACCTGAAAAGTTTTTAACATTTTTTTGTAAATCTTTCCTGCGATTTTCCTCTATATACTTATTTGCGAATATATATTCGAGTATCTTTGTATAATATTGTCAGTAACTTTGGATTCTATTGTATGTACACATCTCATGTACTATATGTATAATGTACATTTTATCTACTATTGGCTGTATAATCTGTACATACACACGGATTAATAATATATTTTTTCACTAAAAATATATAATTATATATTTTAGCGTTTTTCATAGTCAGTCACTATGAAGACGTATACAATCTATTTGAAGAACAAACAATATATTAACTCTCCGTTTTAAAACTTATCTGTATCTATTAGGGTGTGATGTGAAATACAAATTTAGAAAAGTAAAAGACCCTTAGGTCCTGATATATTTTTTTTATACCTAAAGAATAACCGTTTTAAGTTTCCTTAGTCTATTGAAATCCTCTCATATTTTTAAACATTTTTATTATGTTTAAATTAATTATAAATTGTATACAAATTGATGACTAAAATCTCGTAAAATATCTTGAAAATCTTAAAAATATTTGAAATTTGAATAAAAATTTCAAGAGATTTCAAAGTAGTTCAAAGAAATTTACAGAATTGGAAAGATTTTATCGGATTTAAAAGAATTTTGAACGAGTAATACAACTTTTCCCGTTTGTCCGAGAATTAAAATAAAAACACTTGTATTCTCGATTTTCATAGATTTTCTTTAGGTGGAAAGAGCAGAACGTCGCAGGGTCTTTAGTTTTTTGAAATTTGTATTTTACGCCGGACCTTAATATCTATATTTGCATGATGTAAAAATAAAGAAACAATTCCTACAGCTTATGTATTTGTCTTTTATTATTTACAATTCTTACGTCTACTCCTAGAAAAAATTGAACAATTAGTTTAGATGCCTTCTTGTAGATAAGAATTAGGCCGTTTTTATAATTTTTAACTATATCTACAATTATATATTCATACGAGCCACTGTTAACATAATTATAAAGTGTTATGAAAATTGTACATATATTCAAATTAAATTCAGTAACGTCATTCTTTGATGTTGCGATTAAGATGGTCGAATTAATTAGCTGATTCTGTAATTAAAAATAAACGTTAAAATTTCAGCCACCGGATCCATAAAATGATAAAAAAAAAGTATAATTTCTTTTAATTACCGTCTGTATCAAATTCATCACTTTCGTATTCAGTGTCCATCGAAATTGTCTTGTCCTTATTGTTGCTTTTAGTTCCCTTTGTTGAAACTTCTTTACTTGTTGAGTTGTCCACTGTTTTATCCTTATCTGTTTTTATAGAACAATAGATAATTGTTTATTTAATTTTTGAAATTTTAAAAAGTAAACCTACCTGCGTCATTATTCTCTTCAATTACTTCTACGTTCTCCACAAGATTTTTTTCTGAAATATCCTCTTCCGACACATCTTCAATGACTTCATCCACTTCATCCACTTCTTCTACTTCCTCTGCAGTTCCCTCTGATTCTGAATTTTCAAGATATAGAATTTCTGACCTATTAGTTGGTGTGCCTTGTGAAATATTACTTTTATCAATATCATCTATTTTTTCCTCGGAATTATGTATTATGATATTCTTCTGTATGGAAGATGTTTCTGAAAGAATACATTGAATTACCCACTAATTATATTTCAGTCTTCCCCTTTTTTAAAGGAATACCCCTTTTTTGAGAGTTTTCCCTTTTTTTCTCCTATTTTCGAAAATCTTCCCCTTTTCCTCTTTTTTAATTAAAAATGTTCTTTTCAGTCAATTTTCTAAATCCACAGAAAATTATCTTAAAATAGAGATTTAACTTCTACACGTTTCTCTTAATGTAATCTACGACTTCTCTAAGTCTGTGAAATATAGATTTATAAAAACATTTTTTAAGTTAATCTCTATTTTAAGATAATTCTGTTCCTCTAGTCCATGTTGTAAACTAAACAATAATTATTAATATGCTTTTTATGTAGATTTAGAAAATTGACTAAATTGAACATTATAATTATATAAAGATGAATAAAAATATAAAATTTCCTTAAAAAAAAATTTGTTTCCTTCTTTTCTGCATGTAAAAATTATTGTTTAATCTCTCCCCTTTTTTGTGAAAAAAATTACCATATTTCCCATTTTTTGAACTCATTTTACGCTGTACACCCTGATATGTTTTAAATTCATCCTTTTACTTCAATAAATGCATTTATTTAAAAGTAGTTATTACCTGGAGAACTGTTTGTTGTCTGATTAAAAGATTTTGACTGATCTGTTATTTGCTGTGACTTATTAATAACTTCAATTTCTCTGATTGTGTTATCAGTTGGTTTTAATATTTTACCAGTTTGATAAGAAGATTTAAGATATTTATCAGACACTCCTTTTCTCATGTTATTATTTTTTAAGACCTCGGGGTATTTTCTTAAAACCGGTGGTCTTCTTTCAGAGGATGTATCTTTCCTTAGAAAATTCCTTTCTTGAAAATATCTTGATGGATGTTTTTTACTTGAACTAGAAAAAGCATATACAGTCTAGTTTTACGAGCTGAAATTATTAATAAAAATTCTTCTACTTATTTAAAATTAAATGTTTTCAAGAAACTTACGAGGAAACACAGGCACATCTTTCCTTTTTCATTTCCAGATGCTCTTTAGGCGACAATGTCGAGTATTTCTCTGATTTTGTTTCAATGCTGAATGTTGAATTTAAATTCTTTTTTCTGTGAGTTTTTTTAATACTTTCTTTCTGTGCGGAAAGATTTAGTTGTTGCAATGGTAATTCTTCATAACTGCTCACTGCCATTACATCGTTACTTTGTTCAAATTTCTCTAAATAACGAGGATCATAGTTTACAACCTCAGTTTGCACCTGCTAAATTATTAAAAAGTACTTAAGTATAAATATTTTATTTTAAAAAAGGGATTTTACCAGTGCTCTCAGATCGAGCTGGAAATTTACCCCCTTCACATCCACTATTTTATCGAAAAAAAGCAATTTGTGTAATAAAATTTGGCAAACTTTTGAAATTATTATACTTTTTAAATATTTTCTTGAATTATATAAGAAAATTTTCCCATATTATATTTAATAATTTACTTTTTTTCATAGTAAATATGGAGGGGGTAAATTTCTAGCTCGATCTGAGAGCACTGGATTTTACAAAATTTACCCTGCTTATATCCCTGCTTCTGTTAAAGAGACTTTTGCAAATATGTTCCGCTCGTTTTGGCTCCATTTTATTTTCTATCAATGTTACAAGAACATCTCGTTCCGTAACAAGCAGTTCTGGATTAGCATCAACAAGAATAACAGATCGGCTGTCATTTGAAGTGTCCAATTTTTTTTGATTATCCAACTTTTGATAGGCAATAAGCTTATCGACTACTTTATCGTCATCCAAAACTTTTGGCGGAGTTGGAGGTTTCGCTTCTTGAAAATTTGAAAATTTATGACTGTAAATGTAATCCATCTCTTCGTCATCTGCCTCTGAGTCAATCATGTTTAAGGAAATCTTTAACTGATAAACTTCATACAGCATTTTGCCCTGATCAAAAAATAATAATCATTTGAAAAATAATTGCAAAACAAAATTTAGATAAACAGTTTTTTAAAATTAAGTTTCCACTAAATGATCAATCGAATTTAAAAAATTGATAAAGATTTCGAAGAATTCGAAATAACTCAAAAGATAATCACTTTTTCAAGAATTCCAGAATTTCTTTCAATATGTTTCTTGAATACAGCTTGAATATCCTTATCAATATATAGACCGTTTTGCATTATTTCTTGAGTTATATCATATACGAATTTCGCATACTTTGCTTCTTCTATTTCATTTGACATATTTTTGTTGTGTTTTGAAGTATGTATTCTTGAACCTAATTCTTTTTCAGTGAGAGTCTTATTAATTGCTGAATGAGATTCTGGACCAGACACTTCAGTCAAGGATTCAAAACTTGATATAGAAACGTTGCTCAAATGTTCATCATGGTTGTCTTGACATTTATCTCTTCTGTAATTTTAATTAAAAAGTTCATGTCATTTTTAAGATAATAATTACTTACAAGTAAACATAGGGAACTAGCCTATTCACATGCCGATTTTAATTAAACTTGGCAGATTTGTAGAACTAGGAAAAATAATCAACACCTATTTTTTTATATCGGTCCATAAACAATTCTAAAGGTAGAAACTACCCCTCATATATAAAGGGTGGTCTTCACCTTTCAATGGCAACAAGTCGGGTGATTCACAAGGTGAGATGCTTTTAAGGGGTTTTCAATGTCGCTGAATTTAAATCTGAATTCAAAATTACGAAATTCAAGATGGCGAATACCTTTATATATAAGGGGTAGTTTCTACCCTTAGAATTGTTTATGGGCCGATATAAAAAATAGGTTTTGATTATTTTTCCTAGTTCTACAAATTTGCCAAGTTTCATCAAAATCGGCGTGTGACAGAGTTCCCTAGATTTACTTGTTTATGAAGAAATAAAATGTTTAAATTTCGAGAGGAAATTAAAATTTATAATTTATCACAACTTGCAGTACCTGAAAGGCGAATAATGACTTCGTTCACGAGATTTCTCACTTTTTATGCCTTTGAATTTAATCTCTTTCGCTTGCTGGAAATGAGGTTCCTCCAAACGTTTTGGACTTCTTTCTATCCAGCAACATGTTGATTTGTGGCTAAATTTTCGAGATTTGTCATTTTTCCCTTCTTTTGTTCCATATAATCCTGTTTTAATATCCCCAAGAGGTGCTCGATCAGTTTGTATTCGTGGTTCAGAATCATAATCAGAATAGCAATCTTCATAAGCAATACTGCGTTGAGCGCTTCGCGTTCTTTCTGTTAAGCAAGGATGTTTATGACTCCAATCCATTCTGAGAATATCCTGTAAAATTGAAAATTTTAATTTTAAAAATTAATTCTTAATCAATGTTAGCTGATATTTCATTCTTACAAAAATCGTGTTCAATTGTTGATATGATTTATTATACAAAAATGGTAATAGCAACACATATTTTCTTCAATGGCAACAATAGCTTTAACTGAAAAAACAAATCGTGAAAATTCAAAGAATCCTTATAAGCTATATCTATGTAGAAAATATTTATTTAGATTGCGTCATTTGTTTAATCATTATATCACTGTATTCCATGACTTTTTAAATAACTAGAAATTATGATCCGCGCGCGATTGATTTCCCGTTTTTGCACACCGTTTACTAGTAGACAAAGTAATTGAGAATTTTTAATTCTTCAAATATAAAGTCTTGTCATTCTTTATCTAATTTCAGGAATCTCCATAAGTTTCATAAAATTCCTTGAAAAGCCATTAATCTTCAAAATCTGGTGAAATTTCTTTAAATTTCGTGAAGTAACTTAATGAAATCAGATTAAATCTCTTAAAATTCTTGAAAATCCACTGAAATTTCGTAAAATCACTTGAATCCCTTAAAAGTCTTTAAAATTACTTAATACCCCATACAATATTTTAAAATGCCTTTAATATCCTTCAAAATCTGTTGAAATTCTTTTAAATTTCGTAAAATCATTTAATAATCCTTTATATTCCTTGATGTTTCATAAAATTCCTTAAAATTCCACAACCTATCGTTGTAACCCTTAAAATTACTTAAAATCTTGTGAAATCTTATGAAATTCCTTTAAATTTCGAAAAATAAATTGATATTTCTTAAAATTACTTAAAACTACTAAAAATCCCATGAAGTCTTATTATATCCCTTAAAATTACTCAAAATTCCATAGAATTTCGTTAAATTCTTTAAAATTCTTGAAAATCGAATGAAATCTTACCAAATGCCTTAAAATTTCTAAAAATAAAAGTAATATCATCAAATCCCATAGTTACTTAAAATCCCATGAAATTGTATGAAATCTCTTAAAATTCCTGCAATCCAATGAAATCTCGTAAAATCCCTCGAAAGTCCTTAAAATAATTTAATATCCCGTAAAATATCTTACAAATATTCAAAATTCCACGAAATTCTGTAAAATCCCTTGAATCCATTAAAAGTCTTTAAAATTACTTTGATATCCGAGAAATGGGTGAGGCTCGAAATAAATGTTTAAAATTAGAAGGAAGGGAAATTATGTTTAAAATAATTCTAAAAGAAGCAGATTGGGTAGAAAATAAATGATTTATTTATTAAGAGATAGATAAGAAAGTTTACATGGTGGGTCTAGTAAAAATAAGGTAGATACTAGTGGTAATAGGTATGTTTGGGGTTGGATGGGTAGTCGCGTCTGGGTGGCGACATAATGGGTTAGGCGACTATTGCAGGGATAGTGCGTGATGGGTTCTCAGCTCTGTGAGCGATGTTGGGAGACGCTCCGCTGGTTGGGGAAGCCAGGGAGGTCTTGGCTGGGGACCAGTCGGGGACAGACTGAGCACTTTCCGCGTTTAGGCGCGGATCTTTATAGGCACTGCCGGGGAACTCTCCGACCTATCACCGCCCGTCGCGCTCAGGGATTGGCTCGTACGAAAAAGTGGGGGATCTTTCGTAGAGTCTCCGTAGTGGGAGCAATAATTTGTCCCTGTAGCGAGCGCGGACGGTGAAGAGATCTTGCGGCAGGATTCTTTTAGTTGAACTTAGAAAGATTTTCTAAGTTATTGACAGGAGAGGTTAGAATGCCCAGGCGACGAAAGAAAAAGAATTATAGATGCTCGCCAAAACGATTCATGATTATAAAAATACTTTTATAATCAAGAATACATTTCTGGCGGACGTCAACTTATTATCTCTTAAAATATATTAAAATTACTTAGATTTTCCCAAATTATCATCAAATCTCATAAAATTACTTAAAATTCCAAGAAATTTTATTAAATCCTTTGAAATCCATTAAGTCGTTAAAATAACTTAATATCCTATGAAATATCGTAAAATATTTGAAAATTACTTAAAATTTCATGCAATTTCGTAAAATTCTTTAAAATTTCATACAATTCCTCGAAATACCGTGCAATCATTTAATATTTCTAAAATCTCAATAAATTTCGTAAAACTCTTTTAAATTCCTTAAAATTATTCAAGATTTCATGAAATCTATTAAAACACCTTAAAATCCAATGAAATTTCATAAAATTCTTAAAAATCTCTTGAAAGTTTCGCAAATTACTTAAAACTCCACAAGATATATAGTCAAATTCCTTAAAATTAGCTTATATTCCCATAAAATCTCATAATTCTGATGGTAACTGATCTGTAAATATACGAATACATATATATTAAAAATATTAATATATTACAAACTGCTATAAAAAAAAACATGAAAAGTTTACTATAAGTTCACCAACCTTAGGTATATATTTTGAAATATTATTTTGTTTCACTAATAACTTATTTTGCACATAAAAATAATTATTTTTATCACTTTTTTAAAATAAGATATGTAAAGATATGTAAAAGTATGTAAAAATTTCTTTAAAAATTTTTTAAAAAATTCACATAAGTTGATAAGTGTTAATTGAAAGACAATTTATCATCTATATAATTGAATCGAAAAAAACAACTCTAAATAAAAAACATAATCCATATATATATATATATATATTAGCATAGATAAGCTATAATCAATCCACTTTATCCATATACCTGATATCACAATCATTAGTAAGACAAAGGTGTGTCTCTAGAATTGAACCTCTCACGGAAGGGAATTTAATTTCTAAAAAAAACTCGTTGATATAAATATTAAAAATATTAAATATTTAAAAAAATTAATTAATTAATTAATTAATTAATTAATTAATTAATATTAATAAATTAATAAATATTTTAAAAAAATTAAAATAAATATTAAAATAAATAAAAATCTGTTGTCCCTAAAAATTTTCGAAATAGAGTAGTTTTGTTAAAAATAATAACCAATGTATATAATTTGCAATTTCTTTGTGAATTCCATCATATTCAGAGAACAAATTAATTAACACCTATATTATGTCCTATTATTTTTTTTTTATTTTATGAACTTCTGGTAATTATTGAATTTTAAAATTTAGACTCTTTCCTGTCTTTTCGAAATTCAAAATACAAACTAAAAAAAAATAAAATACATCCAAACTAGTTACAGTCCTGATACGTGACGTAGGAGACAAATAATCGCCGTGATAACAAACTGTGAGTTCATGTCGACTTTTCTTCTAACAAAGTTGTATACAGATTCATTGTCAAACTGTTTTAAAACAAATTATTTTTAAGGTAAAGTAATCTCAAAAGAAATTTCATTACAAATTTTGAATATCGTTTTTGATATTTACCAACTGATTAGCTATGTAGCGTCATCCATAAATCGCGTGATTACTTTGTACAACCATATCCCCCCCCTGATCTTATTAAATTACATATTCTCATATAACTTTTCCTAAAAAACCGAAAATTTGTTGTGAACATAATCATCGACTCAGTAGAACAAAATCTTAAAAGTATTCAGTTGGAAAAAATTGTTTTCCTTTACTTATTGTGTTCTCAAAGAAATATGTGACATCCACACATGCATCTCCCTCACGTACATTATACGTGTTGCGTAGAACACTGTGGTAGACATTTTTTTCAACTGAAGGACAAAAAATAATCACAAAATGCATGATAAAGAATTTTGTAAATGACTTTAATTTTCAGAATCTTAATTTAAAATTATATATAAAATATGGAGGTACACGCACGTGCTCCTGAGCCCCTTTCGAATAAAGAGCCAAAGGATAAAAATTGGCAATTGTGGAAGCAGGAATTTCTCATATTTATGAGAGCCTCAGGTGGTATCAAGAAAACAGAAGAAGAAAAGGCTAGTTTTCTTATGAATTTAATTGGGAGAGTTGGTCAAGAAGCGTTGGAAAATATTCATTTTGACGATCCAAGTGAAAAGGACAATATGGACATCCTTTTGGCGAAATTTGATGAGTACTTCGATCCTCCACAGAGGGAGGTGGAAAAACGATATAAATTCTTCACAAGGTCCAAGAAGAATAATGAAACTATAGAAGATTACATCAATGATTTGATAGTACGTATTTCATTTCATTTAATTTCATTCAATATTGCTTTGAAGTTTCAAAACATTTAAATAAAGGCAGAAATTTTTAATATACTGTTTTTCTAATACCAGCGTAAAATGAGTTCAAAAAAGGGGAAATAGGGTCATTTTTTTCACAAAAAAGGGGAGAGATTAAACAGTAATTTTTACATGTAGAAAAGAAGGAAAAAATGTTTTTTTTTTTTTAAGGAAATTTTTTATTTTTATTCAACTTTATATAATTATAATGTTCTATTTAGTCAATTTTCTAAATCTACGCAAAATCTCGATTTCTTCATTTTACTCAAATATTAAATAACAAATATTAAATTTGGAATGTTTTCCCTTTATAGAATTAATCAATTCAGAGCGAGCAATTATTTTATTCAAATATTTTTTAAGTAAAATGAAAATATCTAATTTTGAAGTCAGATTTTGAATTCTTCGTTTTATGGAAAAATTATCGAAACTAAATATTTTTTCGCTCTGTACTCAGTCAGATATTTGAAAAAAGATTAGTGGGCCCAACGCCCTTAAGGGTGTTGAAGCCAAGTTCTAATCTAAAAATTCGATTTCTTCATTTCACTCAACAAATATTAAATTTGGATTTTTTTCCCTCTCTAGAATTATTCAATTTTTAACTAGAATTATGCCTACAGAGCGAAAAAAATTTAATTCAAATATTTTTTAAGTAAAATGAAAATTTTGAATTTTGAAGTTAGATTTTGAATTCTTCGTTTTATGCACAAAGTATCGAAATTAAATATTTTTTCGCTCTGTAGGCGGTCTTATATTTGAAAAAAGATTAGTGCTACAGAGCGAAAAAATATTTATCTATAATTTTCGTTGAGTAAAATGGAGAATGGATTTTTGAGCTTAACAATTGGGTCTAACGCCCTTTAAGGGTGCCAAGTTCTAATCTAAAAACTCGATTTCTTCATTTTACTCAACAAATAGTAAATTTGTAATTTTTTCCCTCTCTAGAATTAATCAATTTTTAACTAGAATCATGCGTGCAGAGCGAAAAAATATTTAATTCAAATAATTTTTAAGTAAAATGAAAATATCCAATTTTGAAGTTAGATTTTGAATTCTTCGTTTTATACACAAAGTATCGAATTTAAATATTTTTTTGCTCTGTAGGCAGTCTTATATTTGAAAAAAGATTAGCGCTACAGAGCTGAAAAATATTTATCTATAATTTTCGTTGAGTAAAATGGAGAACGGAATTTTGAGCTTAACATTCGGGTCCAACGCTCTTATAATAATTATTCTTTTGTTTGCAACATGGACTACACGAACAGAATTATCCTAAAATAGAGATTAACTGCTACACATTTTTCTGAATGCAATCTACGAATTTTATAAGTCTACGTGAGATATAGATTTATAAAAACATTTTTTGATTTTTTCATTTTTTTATCTTGAATTTCTAATGTAACTTGTATGTATTTAAGAATCTAAGCGAAGTACGTTAAGGTTTTTTTGGCCCACAATATTGGAAAACAGAAGTATCCTTTAATTTAATTTTGCTGGTTTTTATATTTCTCAAAGTTGTGAACCAAAAAATGTTTTTATAAATCTATATTTCACATAGACTTATAAAATTCGTAGATTACATTAAGAGAAACGTGTAGAAGTTAAATCTCTATTTTAAGATAATTTTGTGTAGATTTAGAAAATTGACTGAAAAGAACATTTTTAATTTAAAAAGGGGAAAAGAGGGAAGATTTTCGAAAATAGGAAAAAAAAAGGAAAAACTCTCAAAAAAGGGGAATTCTTTTAAAAAAGGGGAAGACTGTGCACCCTGTAATACATATATTGTTTTTTCCTAAAAAGCAAAAGGCCAAAACTTGCAATTTTGGAGATCAAACGGAGAGCTTAGTGCGAGATATGGTGATTCGAGATACAAAAGATAAATATCTTCATCAGATGTTTATCGACGCAAAAGAACTGGATTTCGATAAGATCATAAATCTGTACAATTCACACCAAATTAATACCGAGAAAATGAAAGAAGTATATAAGGAAGGAACGAACGAGAATAGGAGTGAAGCCCCAAAAGAAACGGCGAGTGGACAATCGCAAACAAAATTCAATAATAAGCAGGGCTATTCTTGCTGGAGATGCGGAACGAGACATCCTCCAAAAGCTTGCCCTGCCTGGAATTCGCGTTGCAATTCTTGCAATGAACTGCATCATTTAACGCAAAGATGTCCGAAAAATCAAGTACCAAAATCAAATGCACCAAAATACAATGCACCAAAATCTACCTCAAGCGTGAGTTTTCGTCAATAAATATAAAACAAAAGTTCAGATGGCAAAATAAAATTTTTAAGAGGAAAGTGATATAACTAATTTAGATATTTTTTTATCTCATATTTCAGGGTAAACCGGATAAAAATGTTTTCAGTCCTTTTCGTCAAATTAATAAGAACAATTTGAAGAAATAAGAAGATGAGAGAAAACAATATTGAGAGAAGCATATATGTATAAGTATAAGTAAAATTACAAAGCTTCTATATAATTATATGTTTTATCATGAAAGTTTAATATTTCTTTATAATTCCAGAATGATTCGGATTGATTCGGAATGAATTTCAATCCGAAGCTTTGACTAGGGTAGCTTTAAGAGCGTTCTTACTATTAGATGGTATTATCTATTGTAAACATTAGAATATCAACATGACCTTGATATGTTGTGTGAAAATTTTTGTGAATCGATTATCCATGATAATAAAGCATATCAATAAAGTATTATAAATTAATTTTTACCAATGGAAGATGTTCAGTATCATATGCAAGTCTGTCAATCACATCTTCAGCACGATTTTCTTCCAAAGACCTCGACCTGTTGCAAACTCCTTCACATTTGTTGCGTTTTCGATGTGTATATCTTGGATTTTTAGCATCAACAACACTTTTTGCAAGTAAAATTCGCCGTAAATGCGAACTCATCGAATTATATAGCGAGATTTGCTCGAAGTAACTTTGTCCAGTTTGATTGTAAACTGTACCGAAATATTAAGTTGTAATTGTAGAAATAATGTTAGTACATACATATATGTTATGTGTGTATTTATAATAATAAATAAAAAATGAAATAAAGAAATAAAACTGGCTTTTATATGTTATGGAAAATTTTACTGTAAATAATGTAACACGGAAGTAGTATGCTTGTATTTATAATCTGCAAAGGAACTAAAATACTTGGAAAAAAAAATTTGATAGAAGATATTTATCTAAATTAATTTTTATAGTAATTATGAAGATTTATCATGAAATTATAATATATTTACGGCGTACCTGAACTTTTGAGGTTACTGCAATCTTTATTACACCTTGTCATTTTTGAAAATGGGCTCGGCAACGAAAATGACTGCAAAAGTTATTGTAAATTTTACATCCTTTAATAACAATTTTTTCCTTAGGAATTAAAAAAATTTATACGCTCTGGTTGATGCATATTGTTTTCTACTTCGGTGACTGTGAAATGAATATCAATGAATATTTAATGACAGATATGAACTTGAAGTGTTTATGTTTTGAATACGTTGCCTAGCAACGAATTCAGGGGCGTAGCTACCGCCGTATCAGCCGTATCAATCAGGGTTGCACGGTTACGCGTAACTTGAGGTTTTTGACGTATT
>CAJFCP010025917.1:134702-152897 GCA_904066005.1 Synergus itoensis | reverse complement strand
ATAAATAGGTATACAAAGATATTGTCATATTATTTTTTATCGAATTATTTATTCAATCAAAAGTAATTAGAAAGGAATTTAAAAACCACGATTAAAACGAAAACTACTCATCCTATTGAAAAATGGCCACAGGAGAACTTGTAGATCTTTTTAAGTCCAATAATTATGTTTGTTATCATTTTCTCTGTGTTAAAAGTAGCATTGGTGATTGAAATCAAAGACACACATGTTTAATACAAGTAAAGTTTATTTTAATTAACAGGATTAGTCAATTCAAAAAATACCGACGATTTTTGATAAGAATAATAAATTAAAGATATAATCCAGACTTAGAGAGAAGTTTCACAAACGTAGCAAGAAGTAACTCGCAGTTCAATGAATAAAGATTAATTTAAAAGATGTTTGAACTTTAAAAAACAGAGCGTGTAACTGTAGAAAAGTGTTGTCTACTCAATAAACGTAAAAAGACTCAAAGATGTGCTCGACTCAAGAAATATAACGTGACTCAAAGATATGTTCAACTCAAGAAACGTGAATAAGAGACTCAAAGATGTGCTCGACTTAAGAAACATGAAAAGACTGACCTCTTGAGGGTCCTAAGGGTTCAGACTTCAGAGGTACCTACATTTTTAGGGGAAGAAAAGACTACACTGCTCCCGCGGTTGCAGTTCACTCACAAGGGAACCTCGCGAGGTGTCCGCCTCCGATTTTGATGAAACCGAAATATGTTAAAGAGGATCAAAAAAAATGGGATACGTGTTTTTTTTATCGGCCAAAAAACGGTTTAAGGGGGTGAAAACTACCCCCAAAGTTTGCACTCAAAAATCGTTTTTTCCCAAAATCTCGAAAAATAATTATATTTTTTTAGTAAAACTAACGCCAAAATATTTTTTATGAAAAGGCAATCACGTGTACAGCATTTTTGTTTCAAGGTGTTACATCCCTTATTTTTTTTTAATATAAATACATTTTTGTAACACATTTTTTTACAGAAAATTTTTTCAAATCATTAATTTCTATGAAAATGGGGTTATTACAAATAAATATTCAAATTACAGTTGCCGTACTGCAGGACTTCTGCATAAAATGTCGTTGAAAGGGTAGTTACCCCTAAATTTTATTTTTGTTTACAGAAACTAACTTTGACGTAACTTTTCCGTTTTCTGACAAATATAACTGTAATAAAATAGAACTTTGTATACCACTGGCCAAAGTGATTTTTTTGTAACCTCCGGAATCCTCTTCGCTCGTGGTGCATACGATATTTTTTTGTGGCGGATATTTAGACACTTGCATATTTTGTACTTAAAAAGCAGAACTTACAATGAATTGTACGTTTTTTTGGCACGACGGTATAAGATTTCCATTATTATTGAGAATCAAACTGTTCAAAGATTTTTGCATTTAATACAATATTTAATGAATTTATTATCTATAAAATAACATTACAAAGTCATTTGTTAGTACCACTTCACAAAAGCAGTATCATAAGAAGTATTGTGAGCTTTATCATTAAAGATAAAGTTGTTTACATGAATTTTCTTATAAATAGTATGTAATCCTGAGTCAGTCGTAAACTTTGTCTTATAGATTTTGTCACTTATCATTTTAAACGTGTTATCGACTAAAACGTTTCAGCCTGGATTATAAATAAGACTTGTATGAGAAGTATAAACCATTTATAATTTGTTTGCTCTGAAAGTGAATCAATCACTAATCGAAGTAATGTATTGCCATCAAGAGTCTTTTTTTATTATTTTCTACAGTGAATCAAAGAAATATTTATAAAATTATATTTTTAAAAAATATTTGTGCTACGTACTACGCTGTCTACGAAATTATTCTAATTGTGAGTAATTCTATTCTAATAAGAATATTAAAAATGCAAGTTAATCCTATGAACGTGATACAGCTTTTACTTGCAACATTTCAAGCAATGCAAATACCAGAAAGTTCTGTCAATGTAGCTGAAATGGAATTGGCCGAAAACTTTGAAAAAATCTTGCTATCATCGATGGTTGAAATACATGCAGTTGAAGCAATAGAAGAAGAAACTTTAGATTTCCAGGAAGAATTTAAAAATTACGAAGTAAACGCTGTTGAAGACGATATATGGTACAAAAGTGGAGAAGATTCTGATTCCTGTTCAGTGGATTCAGATGAATTGAGTTATGATTACAAACAAAAAGCTGTTGAATACTGGAGATCAAGTAAAAGGAAAAAAAATTTAAGCATTGAAACTGTTCATAAAAGATTCAAATTAGTTAACTCTGCTCGACAATTACGGCGGTGGGCGAATCAACTCAACCAAGATGGAACTTACAAAGAAAAACTAACAAAAATTAGTGAGTTTACTTTGCAAAACTTGAAGAATGCCATTGATTCAGGTTATATTGTTCATGATATTGATATTCGGAAATGGGCTTTACAAGCCAAAAATGAACTGGGATTTGATGATGTGCGGTTTAAAGCTTCTGACACATGGTTATACAAATTTAAAAGAGCTCATCGAATAGTAAGTAGAAAAATTAATAAATTTGTGACAAAAAAAACTATAAAGCTGAAGGAATCTATAAATGAAGAATGCGGAAAATTTGTAACAGAAGTAAGACCATATATAACAGAATTTGGAGCTGAAAATACGTATGTATAATGCTCATCAAAGTGGATTCCAGCTTGAAATTCATACAGGACGGACATTAACCGAAAAAGGAAAGGAAACAGTTGAATGTGTAGTTCAATCCGTTTCATCAACTACGCATAGTTATACTATAGTACCTACTATTAGCGCTGAAGGAAAATTACTTTCACCACTTTTTATAGTTTTAAAAGAAAACAAAGACGAGTTTGGACCAATTGTTACACAAAATTTATTTACTCCTAATAATATATACGTTATGGCCTCAAAATCGGGTAAAATGACTTCAGGTATTAGCTATCAATAAATTATAATAATACGTATGAATATAAATTATTTTCGATTGTAAACTAATGCGGACTTTAATCTTGCAGATCATTTCAAAAAATGGTTAGAAGCAGTATTTTTTCCTAATATTGGACAAAGAAGTTTATTACTGTTGGATTCTTGGAGTGGCCATTGCACAAAAGCTGTAGAAGAAGCCAAACCAGTAAATAAAGAAATAAAACTATTTAAAATATCAAAAGGAACGACTGGAAAAATACAGCCACTAGACGTGTTCGGGTTTCGAATTTGGAAAAATTTCGTTAGACATTTTTCGGATAGTGTGATTTTAATGAATAGTGATGTGAATTTACATTTGAGAAATAATATAGTCAAACTACAATCTTTAGTACATAATCAGTTATCTTCGCCGCGATACATAAACATTTTTAAACAGGGATGGTTCAAAACTGGTTATATTGATAAGAAACCTGAAAAATTTGATAATTCTGTTGAATTTGGCTTCGGAGGTTCACAACCACATTGTGAAATACCTGGTTGTAAAAATGTAGCTATCATAAAGTGCTCGTGGTGTCAAAAATCTTTATGTTTGAAAGATTTTTTTGAAGATTATCATTTTTGTTCTACATATAAACCATAAGTATGTATAAAAGTGTGATAATGAAAATTAATTGACATTTTGAGAATTTTCATGTGAACATCAAAATATACATTAATGTAAAAATAATAAAAAAATCACTTTGGCCAGTGGTATACAATGTTCTATTTTATTACAGTTATATTTGTCAGAAAACGGAAAAGTTACGTCAAAGTTAGTTTCTGTAAACAAAAATAAAATTTAGGGGTAACTACCCTTTCAACGACATTTTATGCAGAAGTCCTGCAGTACGGCAACTGTAATTTGAATATTTATTTGTAATAAGCCCATTTTCATAGAAATTAATGATTTGAAAAAATTTTCTGTAAAAAAATGTGTTACAAAAATGTATTTATATTACAAAAAAAAATAAGAGATGTAACCCCTTGAAACGAAAATGCTGCACACGTGATTGCCTTTTCATAAAAAATATTTTGGCGTTGGTTTTACTAAAAAAATATAATTACTTTTCGAGATATTGGGAAAAAACGATTTTTGAGTGCAAACTTTGGGAGTAGTTTTCACCCCCTTAAACCGTTTTTTGGCCCATAAAAAAAACACCTATCCCATGTTTTTTGATCATTATTAACATATTTCAGTTTCATCAAAATCGGAGGCGGACACCTCGCGAGGTTCCCTTGTCAGTTGTCGTCTTCTTAGAACTTGGGTTCGCTCCCAAATTTAGATAAGGGGAGGTGAGGAGCCGAAAGGAAGGCGCCGCCAGCTCGGCAGTACCTTAGCTGCAAAGGGTGCAGTACCCTAAGTCAGTTTTCACTGTGGTTCACTCGGTTCACTCATTCGCGGAAAGTAACCAATCAGACGCAACCCTTTAAAAGCAACCAATCAACCATTTGCGCCATGCGCGACGCGTGCGCATCAATGCACATCATTGTGGAACCCGCAAAGGGAACACTGGTACATACGACCCTGACTTCTTTACCTGCTAAACTCACTCACCAAGTGTCATGACGAACTGAGGCATGACTGCATTTGAGGGAGCAGTGTATTAGAAAAATTAGGAATAATTTATTGAAAATACTCGTACCTTGACAAAACTTAAACTCATTTATGGTTGGTAGACCCATAGGGTCAAAAAGTACCTGCACTATAGGCGCTCGTAAGGTGGATTAGAACCAGATTTTAAAAATATGACAAACACTTGGATGACTACGAATTAAGTGAGAGAATTTGAAGGCCTTAGTATTTACTAATAGCTTTACAACTCTTATTTCTAAAAATGTGAAGGGAAACTCGAAAGATGATAGTACTGGTCTAAGTTTTACAATCCATGAAAACAGCAGTTGTTTCGTCAAAAGAATGGGAAAAACCTATCAATTATACTCATTGGCAGAGAAATAGTATTATCGAGAGAAATAATAAAATATTATGTTTTTGAATTAAGACTTAGCATTATTGTTATTAACAAATATGTCTTTTTAAAGGTAAATAGAATTACGTGATTAAACACTGTGCATCTCGCATTATTTGGCTCAAAATATGAATTATCGATTTTTATGGAAATTCAAAAAGTTTTTATGTCAATCCTATAGGGCGTTCAAAGAGAAACATTTTTCACATCTGGACTTTTTTTCATATCGTGCGTTGTTTGGCTTCAAACTTAAGTTTCCGTTCATTCTTTTGAATTTTCAAAATGTCATACGTCATACAATTTTTTTTTTATCGAAAAAAGTCATTAGGAAAAATTGTTCGACTTTTCGACAACTACGAACATCCGTTCATAGAATTTTTAAATTAAAAAAAAAATGGTTTCAAAAATTTTCAAAATGCTCTAACTTTTTGAATTTTTATCCAAAATGGCTGACCAACGAACATGACCTTCATTTTAGGACACTAAACGAGTATACCAAAGGCCAATCCAATCGATCAATTCTTTCGAAAGTTATCGTGCTAACAAACTAAAATCTACAGGCAGACACACAGACAGACATACACATTCATAAAAACATGTTT
This sequence comes from Synergus itoensis, assembly GCA_904066005.1. Classification (NCBI taxonomy): domain Eukaryota; kingdom Metazoa; phylum Arthropoda; class Insecta; order Hymenoptera; family Cynipidae; genus Synergus; species Synergus itoensis. The sequence goes on along the minus strand of CAJFCP010025917.1, from coordinate 147,366 downwards.
TTCGGGTTCAGGGCGTCCCAAAACATGGACATTTGACAAAAAATGGGGTGGTCAAATTTTACACAAATCTAATACATTCTCTCTAATGAGAATGTAAAAATTGTAAGACTTATGACATTTTGAAAATTCAAAAAAATGAACGAAAACTTAAATTAGAAGCCAATCAATGCACGATATGAGAAAAAGTCAAGAGGTGAAAAATTTTTCTTTTTGAACGCCCTATAGGATTGGAATAACAACTTTTTTAATTTCCTTAAAAATCGAAAATTCATATTTTGAGCCAAATAACGCGAGATGCAGAGAAAATGATAAGAAACATAATTATTGATCATAAAATATCTACAAGTTCTCCTTTGGCCACTTTTCAATAGTGATTTTTAAATTTCATTCTGATTATTTTTGATTGAATAAATAATTTTGTTTAAATTATTATGACAATATCTTTGTATACTTAGTTATTTTTTACATTCTTATGAAAGAATATATTGAAATTTAATTTTAACATATGTATAGTTAAAATATCAAAGCATCTACATGTTGTTTTTTTCAATTCTTTTTACGTTATTTATAGATCTTAGTTATCGTCATCGAAAGTCAAGCTTCAGTAGAGTTACGCGAAAAAACGCTGGTTTTCATCTTTTCGCAAAGGCTATTTTCCAAAACAATTTTTGTACACATACAAATGTGGACTTGTCTTATGCGCAATAAATAAAGCTTTATCATGTTATGAACTGTGTTTTCATACGATTTTTCTTCTATGAGATTAGGCGCGCGCTTGAGCGCGCGTGTTTCGTCTATAGAAACTGAAATGACAATTTAAATTCTCGCGCCAAATAAATTGACCAATAAGGTTAGCGCACTACGCATGAAGTTAGCTGAAAGGTAACGCAAAATGAGGAACGCAATGTGAAGTTGTCTGAAATCTATGTCTTTTTCAGAAAAGGACAAGTAAATTCCATAAATGTACAGACGTTTTAGAGGGGTCTTTGTAAAGTGAACGGATAGTAGAATTACGATGACCACGGGATGAGAAACGCTGTTTTGAGAAAAACGCGTTTAAAGTTAAAAAAAGTTCAAAACGTGTGAGGAAAATATTTGTATCTGTCATTGAGCCTTTCTTTCCTCTTTAGTATTTTTTTGAGCGTGGTTGTTTGCGTCTAGAATTCACTTCTCGTCTATATTTGCGGAACATTTATGGGCGTTTGATCCAAGTTACACACCTAAGGCGTCGAACACACTCAATAAACCTTTGGTACATTCATTGAACTGACAAACAGCAATGTACATTGTACATATAGCTATATTTCAACGCAAAGTGGGGCTGGGAGGTAGATGCTTCGACATAATCTTCTAATTTATTTGATTGAAACTTTCCTTTGAGTTCTACGTAAAACCTCTTATGCGTCTATTTAATAATTCTTCTTTTGACAAATCTTCATAAATCGGCTTAATAGCTTCCAATACCTCACTAGCAAACGATTTATAATTGTGCACAATAGTACATAACGATACGTGTGACTTAAGTGGCCCATTTTGGCACGGCGTGTACTTATAAATTCACGCCGTGCATTCTCATCAGGGCACTCGTACTCAATATTTGATACAAATTTTTAAAAGTACATTTCACGATTACAAGGAAAACTACTCATCCTATCAAAAAATGGCCAAAGGAGAACTTGTAGATCCTTTTGAGATCAATAATTATGTTTCTTATAATTTTCTCTGCATCTCGCGTTATTTGGCTTAAAATTTGAATTTTCGATTTTTTAAGGAAATTCAAAAAGTTTTTATACTAATCCTATAGGACGTTCAAGAATAAATATTTTTCACCCCTTGACTTTTTTTCATATCGTGCATTGATTGGCTTCTAATTTAAGTTTTCGTTAATTTTTTTTGATTTTCAAAATGTTATGTCTTTCAATTTTTACATTCTCATCAGAGAAGGTATTAGATTTATGTAAAATTTTAACCTCCCCGTTTTTGTCAAATGTCCACGTTTTGGGACCCCCTGAATCAAAAAAACATGTTTTTACGAATGTGTTTGTCTGTCTGTCTGTAGATTTTAGTTTGTTAGCACGATAACTTTCGAAAGAATTGAGAGATTGGATTGGCCTTTGGTATACTCCTTTAGTGTCCTAAAATGAAGGTCATGTTCATTGGTCAGCCATTTTGGATAAAAATTAAAAATGTTGGAGAATTTTAAAAATTTTTGAAACCACTTTTTTTTAATTTAAAAATTCTATGCACAGATTTTCGTAGTTGTCGAAAATTCGATCAATTTTTCCTAATGACTTTTTTCGATAAAAAAAAATTGTATGACTTATGACATTTTGAAAATTCAAAAAAATGAACGAAAACTTAAGTTTGAAGCCAAACAACGCACGATATAACAAAAAGTCAAGAGGTGAAAAATGTTTCTCTTTGAACGCCCTACAGGATTGGCATAACAACTTTTAGAATTTCCATAAATAATAGAAAACTTAAATTTTGAGGCAAATAACACGAGATGCAGAGAAAATGATGAGAAACATAATTATTGATCTTAAAAAGATTTACAAGTTCTTCTTTGGCCATTTTTCAATAGGATGAGTAGTAATTTTCGTTTTAATCGTGGTTTTTAAATAATAAATAATAAATAAATTGATAAAAAATAATATGACAATATCTTTGTATACCTAGTTATTTTTTACATTCGTATGAAAAAATTACATGTAATCAAAAAATTTGTATCTAATATTTTTCTTAAAAACATCTAAAAATTCTCCATTGATCATTTTTTGATAGGATCAGTAGTTTTCGTTTTAATCATGAAAAATATTATTAAGGTAGGTGACCACCTTGGAAGGCTAAAAAATGCAACATTTTCTATAATTTTTTTTTTCAGTCCCTGTATAAGATATTACAATGATTTTTTTTTAAACTTTTATTTGAAGCTTATAAAATATAAAAATACTTGATTTCTTTAAATTTAGTTCTTTTGCAACTATCCAGGAAGCGCCGAAGTCAAGGCCTCAAAAAATTGCTGTCCCATGGCGGACAGTTAATCTCAGGATTGGTGAATCTGAAAAATAAAAAAAACACGGCATCTTCAAAGGAAAGGTCCCTTACGAGACAATATACCACAATTTGCTAAAAAAAAAATGGCGGATGTTTGAAAAAAATTTTGAAAAAATACCCATGTTTTTGACTATTCTCTGCTAAAAAAAAAATGTTATAATTAACTTTTTTTGGCAAAATTTGGTAGATTCACTTACAAAACATCTCAATGAATAAAACATGACCAAAGACATTGAAATCGGTCGAGTAGTTTCGGAGATTAACTGTCCGCCATTTGAAAAAAAGTAGTTTCGAGAAAAACGCGTTGAAAGTTTTTACTCGCTATGTGTACGCGCTGGAAACGCGTGCAAACTTTCACGAATTTCACTTTCTTAGAACTCGAATTTTTTGAAAAAATTTTTGGGGGTGATTTTTAAAAGTATATAGATTGAGAAAATGCAAAAAAAAAATTGATTTTCTTAAATTTACAAGGTGGTCACCTATCTTAAGCAGAACCGAGCGCGAAGCGCAAGGTTTAAATCAAATATCGAGCGCGAAGCGCGAGTGCTCTGATGAGAATGTGCTCCTTAAGGTCGATAGAACCTTAAAGATCATTTTTGCATTCAAAGCTGTCATTTAATTTAAGGGGGTAGCCTGCTTTCAAACACCTTTTTTTCAACAATTTTTGTTTGCATAAATTTTTATTTGAAATTTTCAATATTTTCACATATTATTGCACATATTTTTGACTATCAAAAAACAAATTTTCATTACTTTTTATCAACATCTGGCCAAAATATGCGCGACTGAAAAAAAAAAAAAAAACGGTGACCATGATTTCTTCATTCTAGATCATCTTAAACAAGAAACCCAAATTGATTCTTAAAGAGTACGTAAGTGGCTATGGCGTGAACCACAATCGTTAAAAAATATTGATAAATAAACAAATGGTGGGAGTTTTTATTTTTCGTCGTTTTTTCCCGTTTTTTCAACATTAACTGTGTCAAATTGTTATTAAATATTAATTGAAAATTATGACCGTGGTTCACACCATAGCCATTAGTTTCCTGAACATTTAAAAGAAAAAAGAATGAAATCGATTAAATAGATCGGCTGGAATCGTGGTTACCATCCCAAAAAATCGCGTTTCGAGAAAAACGCGTTTAAAGTTTGCAGTACAGAAATCACATCTTATGCTCGAATAATATAAGGAACAATCATCTTACCCTTAATCGGCGATGCCTGCTCCATATAATATTCCTTCTTCTTTCTTCGTCTTCGAATATTGAAAAAATTAGAGGGCTATGATAAGACGGCCAACTCAATGTACTAATTGTGCGTTTCGAGCGCAGGAGGCCTTGCGGTATAATTTATTTTTCGGACACTTCCGAAATGTTTTGAGGTAAAAGGAGGTTTGTACCTCATTTTTAAGGGTCCATAGTGACTAAAAAAAGAAAAAAAAAAATTCGATTTTTTGAAAGTTCGAAAGGAGGCTACCCCCTTAATTTAAATTTAATTTAATTAAAATTAAATTTAAAGTAATTTAAAAAAAACATATAGGTACAAGCGTCCGGTAAGGTGCAAGCTTCTAATAGGGCACAAACGCGCGAAGCGCGCAACACGGTGCGAGAAGCGCAACGATTGAACCTTAGCGGACCCCCCACGCGCCGTAGGCGCGCTCTTTTTTTACATAAATAAAGATTTTTCTTCAGGATTAAAATGAAAACTGCCCATCCTAACAAAAAATGGTCAAGGGAGAAGTTGCAGATCTTTTTAAGACCAATAATTATGTTCTTATAATTTTCTCTGTATCCCGCGGTATATGACTCAAAATTTTAATTTTCGATTTTTCAATTATCCCTTACATCAGTGGATTTTATACCTCATCGTTTTATACAAATTTTTACGTGACTATAATAAATTATTTATTATTATTTATTATATTAATATATCCAGTATTACAGTAATTTAATAATATCTAATAGTATCTAATATTATAGCAAAATATGTATGCAATATTCAGTATTGTCAAATTTAACATTTTATTATAACGACGCTCTAATTAGCAAAGTGGCTAACTCCAATTTTGTAAATTTTTCAGGAGAGCCAAAAAACATTTCATTAATAGAAAAATGATAAAATAATTAATAAAAAACTTGAATATTGTTAAAAATGTGTTTATTGTTGAGTACATATATAAAGATATGTCGACGTACTAAAATTGTATCAGCTAAGAAGCTTTTTTGGAGTTAGACAATTTTCATCCTGAAATTCTAAAATTAGATCAGGAGTTAGACAATTTGCATTCTGAAATTAAAATGTAGGTACGAGTTAAAGTGATTCATTAAATTGATTGGAATATATTGTTAAAACTCCTTTAACTCCTCTTCTTCGGATTCAGACACCTCCCCGAAGAGTTCGTAGAATTTGTCCTTTAAATTCCTCCTGGTTCTCGTCTTCTGTCCTGCTGTGGTGACCTTGTGAGCGAGTGTTGGTTCCTCCAGGTTCCAAATAGGGGAGTTCAGTATGTCGTTCAGTGAACGACTCGTCGACACCACCCTCGGGCTTCCCTGGAGTTCTCGTCTCCTGGCGAAGTATTTCTCCAAGCTCTTTCCGGGAGTTGGAGGAAGATTCCTGGATTCTCCTTCGATAGGTGGGACGTTTTCGCTCCCCTCACCCCTACTTCCGGATGTAGTGAGGGCGTCGTGGGGTTCCTCTGTCGAAGGGGGGTGATTATTTTGTGTGGCAACTTTCTTGGCTCGACTCTCTTGAAGGCTTTTTATGTGCCCTGGAGTAAGTGGGAAACTCGTCCTCCGTTTCAAACGATCCCAATAGTGTTGGTCCCTTGGGTCGTATGGAGAGTTAGGACCTTTATCCTTGCCGATGTTTGTACGTGAGGGTGTTGTCGATTCTTCGGATGAGGTTCCCGTTGAATATCCTGGATGACCACTGATTTCGGGGGCTAGTTTTGGGATGTACTCCTCCAACCCCAATTTCCTCAACAGCCAGGCGGGCTGTGCAGCGAGCCCCTCTTGGAGAATCCTCTTCGTCTCCTCCCGGTGGTATCTACGGGCCTGTTTACTGGGTCGTTGCTTCTTGGGCATGTCCTGTGGTGAACATGTCGTTAGAAAAGAAGGGTACAGGAGGGTGTTTGTAAAAACTCAGGCGGGAGGATTTTCCCGCCGTGAGAAAGACGTTACGGGAGAAGGTTCCCGTAGTATGAGAAGGAACGCTACGGGAGAAAATTCCCGTAGATTGTAATGATAAGAGAGGAAGAAATCCCACGGGAGAGAGTTCCCGTAGAATGCGGGAGCACGATCGTGAAGTGGTCGTTACGGGAGATGGTTCCCGTAGAATGGGTGAGAGGGAGAGAGAGAGGTGTAACGGGAGAGAGTTCCCGTAGGATGGAGGTGCGAGGGAGAGAGAGAGAGAGGTGCTACGGGAGAGAGTTCCCGTAGAAAAAGACGTGTGAGAGAGATGCGTTACGGAAGATAGTTTCCGTAGAATGGGAGAGTGAGGAAGAAAGAAGTGCTACGGGAGATAATTCCCGTAGAATGAAATAGGAACGCTATGGGAGAAATTTCCCGTAGAGGTGGTAGAAGGTCTCCACGAAGGAGAGTAAGGAACGGGAGGATATTCCCGTTGACTTACCGGGAAATAAAGTTGACGAGCTTCTTCAAAGGTTCGGCTTCTTTATTTTCTTTGGATACAACTAGCGGCGATGTGGGCGCTTTCTTGGCAAGAGTTTTCCTTTCGAAAAGGCGACTGTCTTTCGACTGATACCAAACCCGGGAAAACGCGTCCTTTTTATAGAGATTCCTCCCCCATGAAGATATCATGGAAGGGGTACTCCCTTCTCCCTACTTTCCTTCATATTTTCCAGAATATTCCAGAAAGTTTTTCTGGAATATCTAGAATTTTTTGTGAAGGGAAAGTGTTGGGGCCGATTGACCTTGCAAGCGTAGCGGGACCTTGGTGGAGCGAGATACTACGGTTCCCATGCGTGGGAGAGAGAAGGCAAGAGTGGTCACAACCCTTTTTTTGCTGCGCTTGCAAGTTAGGACTCGGTTTTCTCGAGTTTTGGAAAGTTTCAACGAAGCGTCGTATTTAAAACGAAAATATTTTCTAGAAACGAAAATATTTTGTTTTGTTTATTTCGCGTGTGGCGCGTATAACAAGTCCTCCCCCTTTTGGAAAAGACGCTTCGTTGGTGTTTTGTCGCCACCCTAATCTAAGTTAACTATTTCCTATTTTTTTTTTTTTTTTTTTTTTTTTTATAAAAAGAAAGGCTTACTGTAGATTAAATTGCTACAATCTAAAAGATTTATTCCATGAAAAATTGAAATCGTACAATTAATGGTAAAGAAATTAAATTGCTAAAATTTATAAAAAAAGTCTACAAAAATTTGAGTAATATACGAAAAATTGAAGGAATCAAATTGTAAAAAATTATAAAAATGTTTTACGCAAAGTAAAATTAAATATAAGTACGTCTATAGGGCCCTAATCTAGTCTAAAAAAAAAAAATACCTATGCCCACTTACAAAAATGGTTCTTACATCTATATTTATAACGTAACTGCGCCTCTCCTGAGGTGCGTTCGGGCGAAGGTCCAGGCAGGATGGTTGAAGTCCTCCCGAAGATAATAATGCTCCCTAGCATTACTTGTGATGTTGAGAGATCCGTCCCTCTGGTTCTCTGGTTGCTCCTGCACTCTGGAAATGTCGCTAGCCTTGCCAAGCACCCACAATAACCGAGTGAGCGACAGTAAGTCATCTCGGCCTGAAAGGGTGTTGACTGACGGCTACATATAATTCTTTATTCGCGCCTCCTCCGAGGTGCGTACGGGCGTGTGTCCATATAATAGGGTTGCGAACCACCCCGTAGGTCGTAACGTCCCCTTGCGTTACTCGTGGTTTCGAGCGATTCGTCCCCCGGCTCTCCGGTCGCTCTTGGGTTGGTTGGTGGTTGAGGTGCCTCCAGAGTGGCAGCGTGTCCATCTCTCAGAGGATGATGTAGTACGAGCGATTGTTCTCCCGGCACTCCGGTCGCTCCTGGTTCAGCTGGTGCGAGCTGCGTTTGCTCGCGACGTGGATTTTTCGGAGAGTGAGTGCTCTCACTCCCTGGCTGCGTTGGTGACCGAATCCCTTGGCTGTCAGGTCCGGCCGATGATGAAGCTGGCTGTTCGTCATCGTCGATAGGTCCTTCCTCTGAAGGTTCTCCTTCTTCATCTTGGCGTGGTCTTTCACCACGTGTAACCTTTGGGCACGGAAACAGTTGACTTCCGTGCATTTTTATTCGTCGACCATCTTGGTTCACCCAGTAAGTGTCGCCGGTTATTCTTGCGATTATGGTGTGTGGCCCGGTCTGGCGTGGCGCAAACCCGGCGTTAAAGTTGTCTGCCTTTTTTGACAAAAAATGACTAGTGACGTAAACACGGTCACCCGGCCTATAAATTTTTGTTGGTACGTCTTTTGCGTACCTTTTCTGATACTCGGTCTGATTTTTTCTGGCCCTTTCTTCTCTTATCGACCTTTCTTCCATTGATTCATCTTGGTGGTTCAGGAACCTCCAGTCCCCTGGTCGTGGTAGGGTCCATCCCAATAGCAGGTGGCTGGGTGTCTGTCCTGTGGCTGCGTTTTGTCGGCGTCGTAGAGTGAACAATATTTTTGGAAGCTCTTTATCCCAAGAGCGGTGATTCCCGGCATCTATCCTTAGACGTATCCCTTTTTTTATCTCTTGGTTTCGCCTTTCCGTGGGGTTAGCTCGTGGGTGGTAGTTTGGTGTTGTCCATCCCTCGCAGTCCCAGCGCTGGCATGCGTTTTTCCACTGCAGTCCAACGAATTGTTGCCCGTTATCGCTGAGGATTTGTCTAGGATATCCCCAACGAGTGAAAACTTCTTTTTCTAGGATGGCAATTAGCTTTGGTGCTTCTGAGGACGCGATGGGGAACGCTTCGACCCATCGCGAAAATAAGTCAGTTACGACTAGCAAAAATCGTTTTCCGGTTGCTGACCTCGGGTACGGCCCCATAAGATCCAGTGCGATGGTTTCCCATGGCGAACGGGCTGCTCGTGGCCGCAGCGCGTCTTGCTTAACGGTGCGTATAGGTTTCGAGCAAAGACACAGGTGACAGCTCCCTACGTATTTTCTTACTGCGTTCCTCATTCCGGGCCAATAATACCTTGTCTGGATTTCCCTTAGCGTTTCGTCTGTTCCAGGGTGTCCCGCCAAAGGGTCGTCGTGGTACTTGGCGATGACTCTTTCTTCAAGATGTTGAGGCACTCGCAGTGCCCAAATATTTTGTCCCGTGAACTTTTTCCAAAATCCCTGCTCGTTCAATCTATGAGTTTCCACATATTCTTCCTCCATCCTAGATTTGTTAGGTTGTTCAGACAGTTCGTTCCAACGTTCCACTTCACGGGTTACTAGTGGGTCGATTTGTTGTTCCCGGCTGATGTCCTCCATCAGGTCATTTCCTTCCTCCATCAGGGCGTTGATTGCTGGGCGGGGGTTTGCAAATGGGGCTTCTGCCCCTTTACGATCGGGCGGCAGCATCCGATCCATGTCTGGTTCTGAAGGGGTTTCTGCTTCTGGCGCTGGTGCTCGTGATAATGCATCAGCCAGCTCGTTGTTTTTTCCTGCGCAGTGTTCAATCGTGAAGCACAGCTCGTCCAGGAAGATTGCCCATCTAGCGAGTTTTGTTTTCTCGTCCTTCATCCTTCTCAGCCAGGTTAGTGCCTGGCTATCGGTTCGTAGAATAAAGTGGCTGTCCTCTAAATAGGGTCGGTATCTCTTGATGGCCCAGATGATGGCCAGGCATTCCTGCTCATTGCAGTGGTATCTGGCTTCAGTAGGCGAAAATTTTGCACTCGCGTAAGAAATTATTCTGCGATTCCCTTCCGCGTCTTTTTGTAAGAGGACGGCCCCCATTCCTTTGGCGCTTGCATCGGTTTGTAAGATGAATGGAAGCTGTGGGTCTGGTCTACTGAGCTGGAGGGGTTTCCTCATTTCTTCTTTGATCTCCTCGAAGGCTTTCTGGGCGGCGACGTTCCATTTGAAAGGTTTGGCGGGCGAGAGTAGGTCGGTAATCGGTGCTGATAAGATGGCGAAGTTGGGTATGTATTCCCGTAACCACCCGCACACACCCAGGAAGCTTTGTAACTCTTTTCGAGTTCTAGGGGGTGTAGCGTCTAATATTGCTTGGACACTTTCTGGCTGGGCCTGGTTTCCTTCGGGGGTGACGATATGTCCCAGATATTTTAATTCCTTCTGGCCGAAGAAACATTTTTTAAGATTGCACGATAATCCATAGGTTTCGAGGCATTCGAATATTATAGAGAGGTGGTAAAGATGTTCCTTGACGGATGACGAATATACGATTACGTCGTCAAGGTAGGCGATGACAAACCTTCGCCAATGAGCTCCTAGCACTTCTTTCATGATATTTTGGAAGGTGCATGGGGCGTTTTTTAGTCCAAAAGGCATGACTCTGAATTGGTATTGACCCCCGTCTGGTGTGGCGAAGGCTGTGTATTTCTTTGAATTTGGGTGCAGGGGGATCTGCCAGTACCCGCTTTTCAAATCGATTGTGGAGAAAACTTTTGCCTGCCCTAAATCTTTTAAAGCCTCGTGAATTACTGGAAGTGGTTGGGCTGCATCTACCGTTAACTCATTTAATTTTCTATAATCGATGCAGAACCTCTTGGTGCCGTCCTTTTTGGTTTGGATGGACGGCTGCGAGCTGTATGGTGAGCTAGTTGGCTCTATTATTCCTTCAGCCAACATCTCTGGTATTTGTTCCTCTATAACAGCTCTTTTGGCCTCGGAAAAGTGTCGCTGGGCTTCCCGAAACGGTGCTGATGTCTTCAAGTGGATCTCGTGGCTCTTGGTTAAAGCTCTTTTGAGTTTGCCACCTCGATGAAATATCGGAAGGTGTCGTTTTACCATATCCAGGAAAACTTCCGCTTCTGCTCCTTCTAGTCCATGTGTTAATCCTTCCAGTTGCTCCGTGGGGGGGGAATCCTGTATCCTCCTTGTCTCTGGAACGGTGTGAACTACTTGGCGCTCCTTCGCACCGATGAAGAGCCGATTGTTGTAGTGATCATGAACGACGCGGTGTTCGACGAGCCAGGTTCTTCCGAGGAGAAGTTCCTCGCCCAAATAGTCTGCTACGAGGAAGGTTCCAGGGTATTGCTTGCCATAAATTAGGATAGCAAGATTGATTGTTCCGCGTATTCGTATTGTTGCTCCGTCAGCGGCTAGATCGGCCTTTGATGGCCCAGGTTTGATTTGACTTAGCTGTGTTTGATCAAGTGAGGAAGTCCTGACTACATTATCCGAAGACCCTGAATCTACTAGTGCCTCCACAGGTCGTTCCCCGAGGTATACCCATACACGGGGCAAGTTTTGTTGTGTAGTTCGGGTTGTGGTTAATCTCGGCGGCTGTTGCCGGGTTCCTGAACCGAGGCGGCGGGAACGCGGTGTTCCGCCGCCCTTCTCCAGTTTTCCGGCGCCGAGTTTGATATTTTTTGGGCTAACACCGGACAATCCCGATGATAATGGTACTCGGGACAGTGGTGGCAGGCAGGCATCCTCAGGCCTTCTCTATTGTTTGGGGGGTGAGTGGTGTTGGCAGTGTTCTTCTTTGTGCTTTCATCACTTTTTACTTTGGCTGCCGGATGTGCCTCGGCGTCGTCTGCCTCAGCCTGGGTCGCTCGATCCATCAAGTCCGTGAATGTTTTCGGATCCGAAGCCCTGATAGTCTGTTTTATGGTAGGCCTTAGTGTTTCCAAAATTGTTCCCACGATTTCCTCCTCGGAATTATATGGGCAAAGGCGCCTAGCTAAGAGATACTTTTTTTGTAAAAATATTGCCACTGGTTCTTTTTCCGTCTGTTTGCGTGCATATAAATCTATACGTAGGTGGTTTTCCACCTTCTGACTTGCATATTTGTTGCGGAAAAGTTCGCAAAACTTCTCCCAGGGTAGGTTGAATGTCTTGAATGGTGTCCACCATTTCGCTGCTTCTTCCTGGAGGAACCTTCCCACAAGTCGTGTCCACTGCGTTTCGTCGCTGCCAGTTTCTTCTAGGTAAGCTTTACAGTCCCTCAGGAAGGCCTCGGGATCCTCGTGGTTGAGTCCGTAGAATTCGGGCGCTGGGGGAGTAGGTGCCTTGAGAGCACGAATAATATGTCGTAAATCCTGTATCGAGATTCCTTGGGGAAAAAGTGTCGTGTCTTCTCTTCGTGTTCCTTGGTTACATCCCCCTGCTAGTGTTGTAACCGAAGTCTGCACAGGGAACGGAGCTTGTAGTGTAGACGGCGTGGGTGGGGGATTGGTTCCCCCCTGTTCCTCCATGCTGATAGGGTTGGGCGCCACCGGATTTTGCGAGTCACTTCCGGAAGTGTTAAGAGGTGTGTTCCTTGTCGAGATGGTCCTTTCCGCCGAAGTCTTCTTTTGGTTTGGCGAGTGGAGTACCATGGCTTAATGTGACTCTATTCTGTATTACAAGGTCGTGGATTCTTTGGTGATTCCAATCACCAGCCGATGTTTAATGTCGAGCCCTACGTTCGGGCGCCAATTGTTAAAACTCCTTTAACTCCTCTTCTTCGGATTCAGACACCTCC
>CAJFCP010025917.1:121921-132746 GCA_904066005.1 Synergus itoensis | reverse complement strand
AATACTGCCGAAAAGTACCCCTAAAATGTCAATATTACCAATTTCCACAGCTTGGTACAGCGTGCATGGAGGATTGGTAATATTGACATTTTAGGGGTACTTTTCGGCAGTATTGATGCCTAAGGGCCATTTTGAGTATCTTTTGCGTTAAGGGGTAATTTTCCAACGTAATGCGAACATTACGGTCATTTTACATTTACGCGAGGATTTTTGAATTAGATCGCGGGTTAAGACCGGGATGCTAGATAGTTGCTGCGCTGCGTTTTTCTTAGTAACAAATGATGTTACATAAATAATTATTTGTCAATTTTGCGTCTCTCTCGTGAAGTCGGGAAAATAGCATGTATAAATTCTGAGTATTGAATTTTGTAATGAAATAAAACTATCATGATGTTATTAAACTCAGATAGAGCCACGAGTGTTTTTTGTTTGTTTTCATATTAAGGCAATGTATAGAGAAACATTAATTAGAACTTGAAAAATCCGATTCTATCAATCTTGTCGATTCTATTGATTTTGTGAAATTAAGAATTTATCAATAAGTCTTTAATTTGTAACTTGGCCGACGAAATGGCTAATGAGCAAAACATTGTATGACAATTATGTTTCTCTTATTTCTTTTTGAAAAGTATCGTTTGTTCGTCATGTGATGAACTATCTAGTTTATATTGAGTCTGAAATAAATAAATAACTTTGAATTGTATCGAGTCTTTCCACATACGGACAACGATAAGTTTTTTGATAATAATCTTTCATACTTTATTTTGATCGAATAAATGCTCATTTTGTTTTTGTTAAATCTTTGCATAGTTACTTGCCTCCCTCAAAACGTCCCACGACCCACGACAGCAGGTTATCTTAGCCTATATTCTATTATATATTCGCTTATATATATCTATATATATATATCTTATATATATCTATTCGCTTATATTCTAAACTATTTCTTAAATAAATATCAATTAACCATAACCATAGCCAGGCGTATTCTCTTCCCGGGGAAGAAAAACCTGGTGGTTTACCCTGAGAACATCGAGAAACCGCCACCAGCGCAGAAGACGAAGGAAGAACGAGAGTGGATCATCCAGAGGTCCCTCCAGGGGATGCGAGCGCCTGCTCCAGACTCCCCCGCCTGCCCTAACCTCGCTTTCTACCAGATGCCGCCATATTAGTTCTTTCCCAGGCCCTTCCACCATTTTGACTCCCTACTCAAGTTACCTCGACTTAACGAGACTGTCTCTCTCCCTCTCTCTCTCTCCCTCCAACGTTTCTCTCTCTAACCATCCCCCACTTTAGACTGCTACGTGACTTACCCCGACTTACCGAGGCTGACTTCTATCTCTCTCTCTCTCTCTCCTACTCCGCCCTCTCTCTCGCGCCCGAAACGCAGGGTTGTACACGTAATATACCTTAGGTAAATTACATGAGGTTTTTTACGTAATTTACGTACGTATATTACATCCTAAGTTTTTTACAAAACGTAATATACGTTTTCAAAATGGCGCCATATCATCTGATTGGTTGCTATTAGCGCGCAATGAGGTTATGTTTGTTCTTTCCGTTTTTTCTTATGTCCGCCATCTTTTTTTCCATTTATAACGTTTTTTTACGTATATTACATTTTTTACGTATAATACGTCAAAAACCTCGAGTGACGCGTCACTGCACAACCCTGCCGAAACGTGAGGCCTTTTGGCGATTGATATCGCCGACGAAGCTACGACCCTGAAAACTCATGCAGCGGACACCACAGAAGAAGGAAGCAGCCAGACGTACGATCTCAACGAGACAGAACCCCATCACTTCCGGAAGTGATCAACAAAATCCGGTGGCGCCCAACAACAACCCAGCAGCAGCGAACGTGATCCAGGAGGACCACATTCTCACCAAAAGGGTTCAGGAGAACCCAATTCCAATTCCCCCAGCGGAAGAAAACTCAACTATAGAAGATCCAAACATCGTGACTACAAGGCAAAGCGACATGGATGAATCAGGGCAACACAGCTCCTCTGCACCCACGGTTCCAGTGGGCAACCCAACCCTGCCACTGCTATCTGCTGAACCCGCCAACTCAACAGCCTCTTCAGCATCTATACCTGCCGCAGGATCGGCTCATTATTTTACGCCACCCATAATGTCGCTCGCCGATCTACAGCGCCTGGTCACGGCTTTCCGTGCACCACCACACCCGGTATCTGAATTCTCCAAGTTTGAACATGAGAACCCCGCCAAATTCCTGGCTGATATCGAGGAGCACTGTGTCAGCGCAGGAATACCGACTGCTCATTGGACACGCACAGCCGGAGGACAGCTGCGGGAGGATGCAGCCAAATGGTGGGCTCCTTTCAAATCGTTTGGACTAGACTGGCAGCAATTCCGTGACTCAATCTTGAGTCAATACTCAGGGACCCCGGTCCTCTTTCATTTACGCACAACAGTGTACCCACGAAAGCAGCAAGATAAAGAGAACGTGACCATCTTTCTGCAGAAAAAGTTCCTGTTGGCCAAATGACTCACACCTACCGCCAGTGAGCAGAGCATCGTAGAGGAACTTGTGGAACTTACCAAGCCCTCAATCAGGGGCATCCTCCGCTCCTTCAACCTAAGGACCTTCTCGGATTTGGTGATGCGAGCGCGACAACTGGTAGCCGACGAAGCGGAATCTAATAGTCACAGGACCAAGCCCGCGGAGACGAAACCAAAACCTACCCCCACCACCTCCAGTTTAGAGAGCAGCCGCCCTCCAAGGAACTCAGCACCCAAGTGCCACTACTGCCCAGAGTTTCACCTGCACCGCGACTGCCCAGTGCTGAAAGCAAGGAATCGTCAGCCGGAAAACTGGCGACAGGGTGCGCAGGACGGCGCACCCTCACAGCAGACAGCCGAACCCAGCACCAGCGGAACCCAACAGAATTAAATTCCGTACGCACTTCCCGAGGATCCCTCTTACACCTACGCGCTTCTGTGGGTACACGAGAGGTGAACGCCCTCGCGGACTGTGGGGCCACAGACAGCGCTGTCCGCACCGACGTTCTCACGCCAGAGCAGTTACAGCACTTACTCCCCAGCCCTAAGGAAGCCGAGCTTGCAGCCCACGGCCTCACTCTCCAACTCCGTGGCACCATCGAGCTCGAAGTGTTCATCAACGGAAGATCATACCCTGGACACTTTCACGTTGCGGATGAACGACCACGGATTCTCGGCTGCCGACGCATCAAGGTTCTGGGAGATCATCGAGCGACACCAGCACATCTTTGACCGGGGAGGAAAGCTACAAAGAGCATTCTCTGTGCAGCACGAGATTCACCTGAAGCCACACCAGCCGTTCCGGATACCACCACGAGGCTACTCAGACGCCAACAAGAAGGTGATAGACACCGACGTACCTGAGATGCTAGCTGAATGGATCATCGAACCCATTGTTACGATCCCCTTTATGCCAAAGCGTCAGAGGCAGGTCCGGGGACGTAACTGCGTGTGTATGAGTGAGAGAGTCGACCTCGGTAAGCCGAGGGAAGTTGTGTAGGGAGGCGAGCGAGAGAAAGGGCGGAGTAGGAGAGAGAGAGAGAGAGAGAGAGAGAGAGAGAGAGAGAGAGAGAGAGAAGTCAGCCTCGGTAAGTCGAGGTAAGTCACGTAGCAGTCTAAAGTGGGGGATGGTTAGAGGGAGAAACGTTGGAGGGAGAGAGAGAGAGGGAGAGACAGCCTCGTTAAGTCGAGGTAACTTGCGTAGGGAGTCAAAATGGTGCATGGGCCTGGGAAAGAACTAATATGGCGGCAGCTGGTAGAAAGCGAGGTTAGGGCAGGCGGGGGAGTCTGGAGCAGGTGCTCGCATCTCCTGGAGGAACCTCTGGATGATCCACTCTCGTTCTTCCTTCGTATTCTGCGCTGGTGGCGGTTTCTCGATGTTCTTAGGGTAAACTACCAGGTTTTTCTTCCCCGGGAAGAGAATACGCCTGGCTTTCGAGATGCGGGCGTTGGTACTTCGCCGCAGGCCCAGTAGGTAGCGTGGATGCTCGTTCCCAGGGGGCGGAAGGGGCCGGACGGTAGTCGGCGTGCAGGGAGCCTCCCGAAATAAGGAAGCTTCGGGGGGAAAAGTAACTTCCTCCCCTGGCCGGTTGTCTTGGGGCTTCCCCTGGGTGGTCCGGTTCTTCTTGGGTTCGGATACGGGATGATTCGGTTGTCCGGCTTCTCTGGCTCTGCGATGACGTTGCCGTTGTCGAGAATTCTTGGCCATTCAGTTCTTGTCCGAAGTGGCTGGTCTTCAGTGCGGCCCTGAGAGGGGGGGGTTTATTCGCCCACTATCGAGGTGAGGTGTTGGTTTGGGGGTCTTCCCAGCCCAGAAGGTCCTCGGGGAGGAGGCCTTAAGTCACTGGGGGTCGCCTTACTGCCTTTACCTAAACCAAGTAGTAACGAAAAGGGCCCCAGGGTTGAGCGACGAGTCGCTATTCCCTCCGTGTTTGTGTAGCTCTGAGAAGAGCTGATTGAGAACAAAGAATGTACAACGGAACAAAGAGTAGTTCTGAAAAGAACTGATTGATGTTCAAGAACAAAGTTTAAAAATAGTTCTGAAAAGAACTGGTCCGGTATTTGGGGAATGGATAGGTAGTTTCGAAAAGAACTGATTTGAGTAGACTAGTAGCTTTTCTAGATGTCTTTTATTTCAATTCAAATTGTCCCTGGCTGGATCTGAGGAGCGTGTCGGCTGGGCGACAGAGGCGAGAGCGTGGCACGTGGTTGCAGGCGGTTGGTCTGACTGGGGCGTCACAGCTCGTTTCAGTAGAGTCTCCTGACTCAGATAACACGCTGGCGAGGGTCCGGCCGACAGGTAGTTTCTCGGACCAAGTCTCCTGAGTCGAGTGTCTTCTGATTGGTGCGCTGTTCCTCAAGCGTGTCTTGTAGAGCCAGTCAGAATTAGTGTGCCTCTGCCTCTGACGCTCGATGGACGCTCCTGTCTATGCTCCTCTTTTCCAGCTTGTACATCGCTAATTAATGCTAAAAATTTTATTAATTCTATTCTAACATTTATTTTTACATCTAACTTATTACTCAATCCCTAAAAGATTCGTGTTTTCGGTTTATTTTCAAAGTGGTATTCTAATTTATACTTAGCTGTTACTTAAAGTCTACGGAGTTATAATAATTAATGAATATTTGCTGATTATTGCTTATTATCGTAATTTTTAGTTTATTTTCTAAGTAGAATTCTATTTTTGTCCAGTCATTAACAAGAATGTACGGAGTTATAATAATTAACGCGTCGTTGTCAATTATAGCTTGTCATTCAGTGATTAATTACAAATTGTCACTTAATGTTTAATTATTTAATTATTAATTACTAGTGAATAATTAATTAGTTGGTTCCTTAATTATTTTTGCTAACTTTCCCCACGCTGAGTATAATATTGAAGCGACGCGCTAGGGCGAGAACATTCTCAGAAATTTCCCTCAACCAAGCGAGGTAGCGTCGTTGTCAAGCTTGGGACTCTCTGACGTCACGAAGTTTTGGGCTTTCCATCCATTAAGCGTGGACCCATTTCTCTCAAAGCTGGCGCTTGAATAGAGGCCCAGGTAACCGAAGGGATGCGTTGGGGAGGGGCACTCAGGGATCTTACTACTGCCCCATTGCCTAGTAATTTATATTTCTAATCTGATCTATAGCCTAATTCTAAATTTTTGAGTTGGTAAGAGCGATTTATAGTTCTAATCTTCTATTTCGATTTATAGCCGGAAAATCTATATCTATATCTATATCCCTATCTATATGTGAGTTGGCAATGTCTTCTTTTCTATACGCATCGGCGTATATCACACTTATGTAATTTAAAGACAGAGAGCTCGATCACCAAATTCACGCGATCTTGCGAGATAGGTGGGGATAACTCAGATTATGACTAAACGCCTAAATACATTTATGTAATTTACAACCGCAAGACAGAAAGCTCGATCACCAAATCCACGCTATCTTTCGAGGTAGGTGGGGTCAACTCATATAAAACAACCACAATAATCCTAAGGGATTGGGCTTAGACAAGACTTCACTTAGGGAGTCAAGAAGTACATTATATCACTTAGAGTTAAGAGTGGAACAAAAGCAGAGAACAAAAATTACACTAGATTAGACGGAGACTTCACTTCGGGAGTAAATTACCTTACCTAGAGTTCATTATCAGTGTCAGTAAAAGGTTAAGATAAATGTAGTATGTACCAGTTAAAATTAATCAGTCGGTGTTTAGTCTGTCTAGATAAGTTCAATCTTCCCGCTCAGTTTCCGTCGTTAACTAAATTGTAAAACCTTCAAGCTCAGTTCAATCAATTAATCACAAATCGTGAGATTATTAAGTAAACAGTTGCCGTCGTCATTCACCGTCAGTTCCGTTTGAGTGCAAATTGTGTGTATATATTTGTTTGCCGAAATCTTAAGATTCGAAAGTAAAACTTGTCATTAAACAGTTGTCAGTTTATTTAAAACGAATATTTTCAAAGCAAGTGTGTGCGCAACGTTCTTATCATGAAGCCTCACCGATATCATTTACACCTAAAGAAGAAAGATCGGATCCGCTAATACAGTCTGTTCAACAAGAGCGTGTGGTCTGTATTTTTAAAACTAATAGAGATATTTGAACGTTTTTTTCTTAAATTAAAGTACTTTCAAAGTACTAATACGCAATCACTTAGTAAATGGTCCAGTCTCCATCGTTGTCCAGAATGGCCTGGCACCTTCTTGGCATACTTTCAACTAATTTTTCGGCATAGTTCGTTGGTAAATCTAGCCATAACTTTTTAATTCTTTGTGACAGCTGTTTTAGGGTGAAGACACGTTTTCCGGCAAGCTTCCTCTTCAAGATACTCCAGACGTTTTCGATTGGATTTGCATCTGGACTCTGTGATGGCCAGTCCAAGGTCGTAATGTCATTTTCCTCTTTCCAAGCGCTGCAGAGACGGCTTCGATGTTTCGGGTCGTTATCCTCTTGCAAGATCCAATCGGTGTAATCGGTTCCAAACATCTTTTTAGCAGACCTTAGAAGACCACGTTGGTATATCTGCAACATTTTCTGAGCGTTGAGGTTCTCGGTGAAGAGCTCCAAACATCCAAAACCGCGCTCAGAGAAGCATCCCCAAACATGGACCTTCACTGGGTGTTCAATGGTCCGCTGGAGAAATCTACTGCCAGCCGTAGACCAGGCATACTTAATGGGAACCCATTCCCAGAACGACGCTTCGTCAGAAAAAATAACGTTCGACCAGTCCCGGTCGAGATTTTCAGCAGCCCATGCCTTCCTTTTTTCGATATGGGTTTCTGAGAGTAGGGGTTTTTGCCTCGTGCTACGGTACTGCATCTTCGATTCGGCCAATCGCTGTCATATGGTGTTGGTACTAATGTGTACTCCCTTTTTGGCTAGTATAGCCTTGTCATCTCGCAAACCGAGAGTGGGGGTACGCTTAAATAGCTGCACGATCGCTTTGTCCTCCTTGCTGGTTGTTGCACGCATTTTTCCTCTTTCAGGAATATCGTCGACAGTTCCACTGACTTTATACCGCTCAACCCACTTCATAATGAACGACTGTGACTTTTTTAAGTATTTAGCAGCCGCTGCGACGGACATTTTTGGTCCTTTTGGATGAGAACACAAGAAGACGGCTTCAAAACGTTTAGCGTAAACAGAAATTTTCGTTCGCGTGCGTTCTCTCGGACGGTTCGAGCGATACTGAAGCGGTATCATAAACGCGTATTAGTCCTTTGAACGTACTTTAATTTAAAAAAAAAAACGTTCAAAAATCTCCAATAGTTTTAAAAATACAGACCACACGCTCTTGTTGAACAGACTGTACAATCTCTAAGGATTACAAACTTTTCGTGTGGATCATTACCATTTATCTCAGGCCGAGATTATCACGTATCTCAAACTGAGATTATTACACATCTTAAGCCGAAGCAGTATCTAAAAGAAAGCTCTAGATATCTCCATTTAAACAACTTAGGTGAGTAGCATCTTTATTATATTAAGGGGGTATTCTAGTTGTTCGTGCTTTCTCTTTCTCTTCTTTCTAATAACTGTTGATTTTGTCGTCTTCGGGCTTCGATTGCCCGCTGTTCCTCGTCTTCTTGTTCGACTGGAGGGACTTCATTTGATGCAGCATCAGGGCTGTCCGTCAACACTTCACCAGAAAATCCTAATTTTTTTGCCAAACTGGAAATTTCTGCTATTTTATTATCATTTTCCTGCTTTAACGTACTTTGACCGATGGAGATAGACTCTACTTTGGCTAATAGTTGCACAAGCAGTTCATTCGTTGACAACGATTCAGAAGAATGAGGAAGGGTTGGAGATTGAGAGCGAGACATATTTGCGGTGGTAAAAGGGAAAAGTATTGCGTCCATAGGATCGTCTGTACTGTCTGTATCGTCGGTGGCGTATTCACGCGGAATTCGGTAAGATTCAGCCAGTGTAGATATCTTTTCCTATATGATTCTTTTATGTGTGCTTATTTCTAAGAATGTCGGGTGATAGATTCTAAACGCGTTACAGTTTTTTGTGTAATTTTGGACTTTTGTCCTTTAATACTTCAGAATGCAGTATATCGTTCTACTACAATCTACTGATTCTGGAAGTAGTGTTATTTAGTTTATTGACGAGTGGCAGTGCTCTGAAACACCAGGAGTATACCAACGATCTTAAAATCTATTTTGGACTCACTGTGATCACTTGTTTCTTCGATATTCAGTTCAGTTTGCGTGGACCGCTGATGCTGGTTATCCAAAACCCGGTCGGCTGATAGCGTACTATGGCAGCTGCTATAGTTCTTCGTTTCTGGACGAGGTTTGGCAGGGCGCTGGCTCGGCTTCTCGTCCTTTCTGGTACGCAGATGCGTCTTCCACCTGATTGTGGGCCTCGTTCAAGTTTTGTGTTTACGGATTGTCCGTGGATCAATCCGGAGTTCCTTCTTCTTTGAATCCCTTAGGATTCTGCTCCTTTACTGGTCCGTGGATTCCAGTAATCCCAGATAGGTCTTTATGTGACAAGAATCCGTGGATTTTTTGTCGAAAAATGCCTATCCTGGCAGGATCGTCAAAATGTTATGCCGAAAACAGGCTTTTAACTCTTTATTGATTAAAAAGTGATATAATTATGATGACATCACTTTATTGTAGTTCTTAAGCTACTGAGTAGTTCATAAGAGCGCAATCTAAGAAGAACTGACTCGAGCGGCGCAGCGCTCATCCTTATACGCTATAGCCCACCTGCATGGTAGGCGTGTCTATTTTAGCAGTGCATAACACGGGACTGCTTATTCAGATATTACAAAATAAAGATAATATTTTGATGATCATGCTTTGCAATCGCTTCTTTTAAAAAATATTTTTCACGATTAAACCGAAAAATAACCATCATATCAAAAAATGAACAAGAGATAATTTGTAGATCTTTTTATGATCAACAATTTAGTCCTCATAATTTTTTATTTATTTCGCGTTATTTGATTAAAAATTTGAATTTTTGCTTTTTCAAGAAAATTCAAAAAGTCTTGTAGAACGTTCAAAAAGAAACATTTTTTATCCTTAGACTTTTTTCATATCGTGCGTTATTTGGCTTGAAATCTAAATTAAAAAATTTTTTTTTTAATTTTTGAAATGTTATAAGTCTGACAATTTTTGTTTTATCAAAAAAAGTCAAAAGGACAAATTGTTTCTCTTTCTGGGTACTACAAACAACCGTCAATTAAATTTGTAAAGTATAAAAAAAAAGTTTTTTTTAATTTTCAAAATGCTCTAAATTTTTTAAATTCCATCCAAACTGGCTGGCTAACGAACTTGACCTTCATTTTAGGGTACTAAAAGAGTATGCCAAAGACCAATACAATCGGTCAAATCCTTCGAAAGATATCGTGTTCACAAAAAAAATCTACAGACAGACAGACAGACGGACAGACAGACAGACAGACAGACATACAGACACATTGATAAAACCTTGTTTTTCGGGTTTAGGGGGTCCCAAAACGTGGAGATTTGACAAAAAGTGGGGGGGTCAAATTTTACATAAATATAATACATTCTCTCTGACGAGAATGTAATAAAAAATTAAAACTCGAATTCTCTGTAACTAAAAATTAAAAAACAATAATTTATTAATAATAATAATAATAATAATAATAATAATAATAATAATAATAATACAATAATAATAGAAGTATTAATTATAGTAATTATTGTTTATAAATACAGATTTTTCTACATTCTATCTTATCAGATTTAGTCATTCAATAACAAATGATGATTTTTTAAACAAATTTAATTAACAAATGCACTGTTTGGCTATTTTTAGAGGTAAAATTGGTTTTTTCAACGTAATAAGGTATAAATGATTAGTTTTTGACACTTTGCTATCAATTGTTAACAATTGATAAATTTTTATAGAAATTTAAGTTAACAAATAGATGTTAAATAGATAAATTAACAAATTGAATTAACAAATGCACTGTTTGGCTATTTTTAGAGGTAGAAACTTGATTTTTTCAACGAAATAAGGTACACATGATTAGTTTTTGACTCTTCGCTATCAATTGTTAAAAATTGATAAATTTTTAAACAAATTGAATTAACAAATGCACTGTTTGGCTATTTTTAGAGGAAGAAACTTGGTTTTTTCAACGAAATAAGGTATATACATGATTAGTTTTTGATTCTTCGCTATCAAGTGTTAACAATTGATAATTTTTTAAACAAATTTAATTAACAAATGCACTGTTTGGCTATTTTTATAGGTAGAAACTTGTTTTTACATTCTCATCAGAGAAGGTATTAGATTTGTGTAAAATTTGACCCCCC
>CAJFCP010025917.1:88551-114149 GCA_904066005.1 Synergus itoensis | reverse complement strand
AAAGTACACGAAACTTGTAAAATTCAATATTTTGGTAAACCATTGTAAAAAAATTCAACTTGGTAAATAGTGGAATAAATATGCCAAATTTCATCAATTTATCTATACGTGTTCTAAAGATATTGCAGGATCGTTAAAAGCATGACATACACACACACACACACATACATCCGGACAATTTTTCAGGACATCATATTAGATATATTCCACTTAAAATATGTTAAAAAAAACCTTTTTTTAGTAACTGGATTTTTGTCACCACTACAAAGCTTCCTCTATGAGGAAGCAAAAAGAAGAAAAAGGAAGTTTATCTGAATGAAAAATACGTAAATATTCTTGTTTAAATTT
Organism: Synergus itoensis; assembly: GCA_904066005.1. Classification (NCBI taxonomy): domain Eukaryota; kingdom Metazoa; phylum Arthropoda; class Insecta; order Hymenoptera; family Cynipidae; genus Synergus; species Synergus itoensis. The sequence continues at coordinate 113,801 of CAJFCP010025917.1, read as the reverse complement.
TGATCGCGTAGAACTATCAAGTTTTTGAGTATGAGATGCCTATAATAGAGATAACGATTTTGGAAGATGTAACTAGTGTTTTAGGATAATGAAAATAAAAAAGTGTCACCCTTGTTTTTTTTTTTTTTGTAACGATCTTTTTGTTTTCGAACTATCTATGCAGAGGATTTCTTTTTTTCTTCAAAGTTTCTGGATTTTTTTACCTTTTAAACGACCAACAAAAATCTGCCATCATATTTACATCCCACCTTCCTTGATAGCGACGTTCCATTTCCTTAATATCATGGTGAAATCGCACACCCTGTTGTTCGCTACAGTCTTCGAGGTTTTCTGGAAAGTAGTCAAGATGAGAATGTAGGAAATGTAACTTCAAAGTTCATTAAGCAACATCAGATTTTAAAAAACGTTGTTCTTACTTCAATTTCATAAAAAAAATAATTTTATTTATCTCGGACTAATGAAAACATATTTTTCGTTACTCACAATAAAGCACTTGACATTCGATCTTGACACCAGTAGAAAAGTCGCCATATTCACTGATCTTAAACATCACATGGTACATAAGTTGTGAGATCCGTCGGTATTACAGTTTAACATGGCGGGATTAGCTGTGTGTGTCAATTGCTTTATTCCCGGTCACGATAAATACGTTTTCATTCGTTTTCAGCAAGTCTACTCATTTTTAAAATAATAATTAAATAAACTTTCGCCAAGAGCATGTAAACTTTAACCGCGGAAAATTTTATCTGCAACAAAATTTAACCATAGTTTTTTTCTGTGAATTTAGCATCACATATTTCTGGAAATTTCTTTCCCAAATATTGATAACAGTTACTATCTTTGTCCAGAGCTTTGACAAAGTGTTTGATTAGACCAAGTCTGATATGCACAGGCGATTGGACAATTAAATCCTTGTTTGTCTCGTGTGCCGGATCCAGGGCACATCTACGCGGTGAGAACGGAAAACGCTTTTTTGGGGAAATCAGAAGAGTGATGATTACGAGAATTTAGTTAAAGATTTGTTGAAAAGCTTTAGAGCATTAGGTTGCTTAATGAATTTGAAGTTATATTCCCTACATTGTCATCTTGATTACTTTCCAGAAAAACTCGAAGACTATAGCGAAGAACAGGGTGAACTATTTAATCATGATACTAAGGAAATGGAACGTCGCTATCAAGGAAGGTGGGATGTAAATATAATGGCACATTTTTTCTGGTCGTTTGAAAGGTCAAAAAATCCAGAAACTTTGAAGAGAAAAAGAAATCATCTACATAGATCCTTCGAAAACAAAAAGATCGTTACAAAAAAAAAACAAGGGTGACACTTTTTTATTTTCATTATCCTAAAACACTAGTTACATCTTCCAAAATTATTATCTCTATTACAGGTATCTTATACATAAAAATAACACAGGCCCACAAAAAAAAAAGTGGTCTGAACTTTACATGTGACAGGGCTACCCTTATGGATTTTGAGCTGCTGAATCCGAATCCGGTCTTAGAATTTTCCCTAGACCCTACAATTTTCCCCTAGCCTAGGGTAAATGTGTGAAATTTTGGAAATTTCAGGCTCCATTTAAGTTATATTTATCCACGAAAAAGTTAATGGAATAACGTCGTCCCTACATATTTCGGGTCGCTTAGTTCAAATTTGACTTTAAAATATTTGTGAAGTTCCTGAGAATTTCCCTAGCCTAGGGGAAAAAGTGCATAAACGTGCAAAACTTGAGGCTTAACGGAGCTTTTGTTTGTGCACGGAAAAGCTGATGTCTTTCCGTACTTTTTAACTGCTGATTTTATATCTGACAAGAAGTTTTCTGCAGTACCTCGGATTTTTCCTAGCCTAGGGATTTCCTAGGTTAGAGAAATTATCAGGAACTTCACAAAAATTTTAAAGTCAAATTTGAACTAAGCGACCCGAAATATGTAGGAACGACGTTATTCCATTAACTTTTTCGTGGATAAATATAACTTAAACGGAGCCTGAAATTTCCAAAATTTCACACATTTACCCTAGGATAGGGGAAAATTGTAGGGTCTAGGGAAAATTCTAAGGCCGGATTCGGATTCAGCAGCTCAAAATCCATAAGGGTAGCCTTGTCACATGTAAAGTACAGACCACTTTTTTTTGTGGGCCTGTGATATAAATCTAATATAAAAAATTCCCTAGGCTAGGAAAAATCCGAGGTACTGCAGAAAACTTCTTGTCAGATATAAAAATAGCAGTTAAAAAGTACGGAAAGACATCAGCTTTTCCGTGCACAAACAAAAGCTCCGTTAAGCCTCAAGTTTTGCACGTTTATGCACTTTTTCCCCTAGGCTAGGGAAATTCTCAGGAACTTCACAAAAATTTTAAAGTCAAATTTGAACTAAGCGACCCGAAATATGTAGGAACGACGTTATTCCATTTACTTTTTCGTGGATAAATATAACTTAAACGGAGCCTGAAATTTCCAAAATTTCACACATTTACCCTAGGCTAGGGGAAAATTGTAGGGTCTAGGGAAAATTCTAAGACCGGATTCGGATTCAGCAGCTCAAAATCCATAAGGGTAGCCTTGTCACATGTAAAGTTCAGACTTTTTTTTTTTTTTGTGGGCCTGTGTAATAGACATATCTAATCCGGGCACAGAGTTCAATTTCTTCGAAAAATTATCATTTTCCTGATGGAGATGATCGAGAAATATTCACAGAGTCTTTACTTCTTATCAGAAATTATTGGTTCTGCCTGGATGTGTTTATGGGTATATTGTGATAAGAACCTATATCCTGAAGTCTACAAACAAAAATCATTCGGGCACAGAGTTCAATATTTTCGAAAAATGATCATTTTCCTGATGGAGAAGATCGAGAAATATGCACAGATTCTTTTCTTCTTATCAGAAATGATTGGTTCTGCCTGGGTTTGTTTATGGAAATATTGTGATAAGAACCCATAGTCTGAAGTCTACAAAAAAAATTATCCGTGCGCAGAGTTCAATTTTTGCGAAAAATGATCATTTTCCTGATGGAGAAGATTGAGAAATATTCACAGAGTCTTTATTTCTTATCAGAAACAATTTTTACCGCCTGGATGTGTTTATGGGGGTATTGTGATAAGAACACATAGCCTGAATACTACAAAAAGAAATCATTCGGGCACAGAGTTCAATTTTTTCGAAAAATGATCATTTTCCTGATGGAAAAGACCGAAAAATATTCACAGAGACTTTACTTCTAATCAGAAATGAATGGTACTGCCTGGGTGTGTTAATGGGCATCTTGTGATAAGAACCTATATCCTGAAGTCTACGAACAAAAATCATCCTGGCGCAGAGTTCAATATTTTCGAAAAATGATCATTTTCCTGATGGAGAATATTAAGAAATATTCACAGAGTCTTTACTTCTTATCAGAAATGATTGGTTCTGCCTGGGTGTGTTTAGGGGTGTATTGTGATTACAACCCATATCCTGAAGTCTACAAAAAAAATCATCCTGGCACAGAATTCAATATTTTCGAAAAATGATCATTTTCCTGATGGAGAAGATCGAGAAATATTTACAGAGTCTTTACTTCTTATCATAAATTTAGTGATTGCTACTGCCTAGATGTGTTTCGGGGTGTATTGTGATTACAACCCATATCCTGAAGTCTACAAAAAAAATCATCCTGGCACAGTGTTCATTTTTTTCGAAAAATGATAATTTACATAAGTAAGAAGACATGAAAATTATTCACAGAGTCTTTTCATATTATCAGAAATGATTGGTACTGCCTGGGTGTTTTTAGGGAGGTGTTGTGATTACAACCCAAAGCCTGAAGTCTACAAAAAAAATTCATCCGGGCACAGAGTTCAATATTTTCGAAAAATGTTCATTTACATAAATAAGGAGACACGAAAATTATTCACAGAGTCTTTGCATATTATCAGAAATGTTTTGTAATGTCTTCCATTTATTCAAATATTGGTATTTTTTTCAACAAATGAGATAGATTTATATTTACAGAGTATTTCCAGCTTTCTTGAATTGATTTCTAACGCGTGGGTGGGTTTGATGGAATGTTACGGTTAAATTATATAGCCAAAGGTTGCTCTGAAAAAATCATCAACACAATAACTTTGCATTTTGCGGAAATAGCTTTTTTTTGCTAATTACTAATTTGGAAAATCTTTGCCAAATCTTCTTTAGCTATATGTAAATTAAAAATTTTTTTTTATCTATTCTATCAGTCATTATTTTTCATTGAACTTATTTTTCTTCCATTGTTTTCATTTTTTATATATTTTTTTGGATAATATTTATTTGTTATGCTTTTTAAATAATTTATTATAAATTATTAGAATTTTTACTCCTACCTATGTTTCAATGCTTTTTCTATTTTGAATATGGCGCCAGATGTCCATTTTAATCGATTGAGTGATCAATCGAGATGTATATGTATAGGATCTTAACATTTTAAATGTTGAAATATTTTCAATTTTATTACATTCTCATCAGAGAAGGTATTAGATTTGTGTAAAATTTGACCCCCCCAGATTTTGTCAAATGTCCACGTTTTGTGACCCCCTGAACCCGAAAAACATGTTTTTACGAATGTGTCTGTCTGTATGTCTGTCTGTAGATTTTAGTTTTTTAGCACGATAACTTTCGAAAAAATTGACCGATTGGAGTGGCCTTTGGTGTATTTGTTTAGTGTTCTAAAATGAACGTCAAATTCGTTGGCCAGCCATTTTGGATAAAAATTCAAAAAATTGAAGAATTTTGAAAATTTTTTAAACCAATTTTTTTTAATTTAAAAATTCTATGGACGGATGTTCGTAGTACTCAAAAAGTCGAACAACTTTTCCTAATGACTTTTTTGGATAAAAAAAAATTGAAAGACATTTTGAGAATCCAAAAAAATGAAAGATAATTTAAATTAGAAGCCAAACAACGCACGATATGAAAAAAAGTCTAAAGATGAAAAATGTTCCTTTTTGAACGCCTTATAGGATAAGCACAACAGCTTTTTGAATTTCCTTAAAATATCGAAAATTCAAATTTTGAGTCAAATAACGCGAGGTGCAGAGAAAATGATAATAAACATAATTATTGGTATTAAAAAGATCTACAAGTTCTCTTTTGGCCATTTTTCAATAGGGTGAATAGTTTTCCTTTTAATCGTGAAAAATGCTTTTAAAAATGTATCAAATATGTTTGCAGTATACGTTTTAATTGTGATAAATATAGGTAAACAGAGCCGAGCGAGAAGTGCGAGGTTAGAGGGAGGGTTAAATAAAATATCGAGCGCGAAGCGCGAGTGCCCTGATGAGAAATGAGAATGTATTCCTTAAGGTCGATACAACCTTAAGTAAATTTGTTGTCTTCTTCATGTATAAATAAAGTAATTAAAACAAAAGTATACAGCAACAATAAAGATTGCCAGCGCGCGGAGCGCGCAACACGGAGCGTGAAGCGCGACGTGTGACGAGAATGTGCCCGCAAAGCGGGCAGATTTTTTTTGAATATACATATGTGACGTGCGCCGAGGAAAGGGGGCTAAGGCTGCAAAATTCGATTTTGAGTTTTTTACACTTTTGGATAGTTTTTGAGTTGCTCTTTTTAATGAAACCATCAAAAAAAAATCCGAGCATTACTTTTGCTAATAATTGGATTGTTAGGTACGCGAGACCTATTAGGTCGCATGTATCCGCTCGACTTTGAACGCTCGCCCTGTAAAATCTCCATTTGCAGCCTTAGCCCCCTTTCGTCGGCGCACGTCACATATCCTATTCTAAAAATGACATGCATTTCGGCTAACTTCATGCGCAGTACGCTAACCTTATTGGTCAATTAATATGGCGCACGAATTTAAATTGTCATTTCAGTTTCTATAGACGAAACACGCGCTCAAGCGCGCGCCTAATCTCGTGTAATCAAAAAGACGCTACGTTTTCATCGCCACGGGCCGCAAGCTCTATTAGAGGTTATGTTCCCAAACACACATTTCGCATACACGCGCAATTTCCGAACTCGACGCCCGCAGTAGTGGGGGCCCCCTATTTCTCGGAATTATTATCCCCTACCGCCCGTGAGCGAGCTCTTATGGAGGTTGTACTGTAATTTAAAAAACCTAGCTGTGAATTCGATCTCGGTTGTTCCATTTAACTATATTTATATTTTTTTGTGCTTATTTTTTGAGCACTTTGCTTCTTCATTATGATGAAGTTGCAAATGAATTTGCTTCCTCATAGAGGAAGCATTAATGATTTTTTTTTAAATGAAAAAAAATTTAAATTATTTAAATAAGCTGACGCTCTCTCTCTCTCTTACACACACACACACACACACACACACACACACACACACACACACACTAGCTTTGAAAACAAAGATAAAAACGAAATTTTTCAAAATTACAAATAAAAACATAACTTCCTTAATATTCAATAAAATGCATTAATCATACATGTCAATCCATTCGTCTCGACTCAAGGAATCTTTCTTTCCTTTACATAAGCTTTGAATTTTGATTATTTTAGAAGTTATTGTCGAAAAATCAATTTTTTTTTTAAATTATAAATGTACATAAAAATTTTTAAATTCAATATTTTGAAAAATCCTTTGGCACGTTTTGAGATATAGGTGGAGCCAATATACCTTACAAATTTCATCAATTTATCTACAACCCTCTTTAAGTTAATAGAGCGACAATAAATGGCGACATCCATACATCCATACACACATACACATACATCCGGACAATTGATTAGAATGTTGTATTAGACATTTATCACGTGAGGAATGTTTAATTAAACCATTTTAAAAATATTGGAAAATGTAACGATTATAAAGCTTCCTCTATGAGGAAGTAAAAACATGTAGGCGCAAGCGTCATGTAAGGCGTAAGCGCTCGAAGCGCGCAACAACGAGCATGTAGTGCAACTTGTAAATATTTCGAAGCGCGAAGCAGGAATATTTTTTTTATTCGGGAATTATTTTTTCCATATTTTTTTACAATCGGGATTTTTGTTTATCGGTAAAAATATATTGCCTCCATTTTTCTTAGGTCAATTTGAAGGATTTTTTATGTGTGTCTTGAATTAAAGTTTGTTTTGTTTTTTGTGTTTCCAAAGTCTCTTCAGTTTGATGCTGACTCTTTAGCTTTGAAACAGCATCACTTCAAGTTCAGATATCTTTATAATGACCGGTGGCATTTTAACGTGACTAACATCATAATTTACTGTACGTGAATATACCGATCTATCCTATGCAATTTGAGCGTGTCCAACTTTCCGGTAGATTAGCGAGATGGCAATCGCGCTCCCGTAACGATTACATCAAGTAAGGGGAAGAGCGGCGAAGGTGTTTGACGGTGCAAAGAAGAATCAATTTTAGTTTTTCTAGTGGTCGGCAGAACGGTGCAGGTAGAACAAATATGAAACAAAGGCTCGAGTGACTTGCAAAGCTGAACGGCTTGCTTGATTCTTGGGCTTAACGCTCGTAAAGTCTCCGCGATGCCGCGAGGAAAAACGGACTCGATCGACGGACCCACTCTCCAGAGCCTTTCCGATTCGCCACGATTGTCGATGAGAGTCTAAGAGAGAAAGAGAAAGAAAAAGAGGGAGATAAAGATGGATAGGGGTATTTATTATACCCCGGCAGGGAGCACTCTGAGCAAGATATTGAAAAATACATTTTAATAAACTACCTATCGTAACTCCCCGTGTGGAAAATTGTCATGGCGTTGTACTGTTTCTGTGCAGTCCGCCTTGAGTCTATATTGGCGCGGAACAGATTGACTGTACAGTGGCTAGACTGGGATGTAACGTTTGGATCGACTAGTTTCTAGACAGTTTAGCTATGTAGATGCTATATAATGTTCCTATACATATCTAGTTAACCTTATAGGAATTTAGAGTCCACAAAAAATGTAGAATCTACAAAAAACAATTATTAATAAAAAAACATAGTTTATTAGCAGTTATATTATGGATATACTTATAACTAATCGATATTGGTAAATTTTAACGCATATATAACAAATAAAATTTCGCACGCAACGCGAGGGGGAATCGAACGCACGACCTACGGGATGCGAGTCCAGCTACCTAACCATTACCCTAAACTCTCGAGATGGTGGTCTCACATTTTTTCTAGGGTATACTCAGTAACACACAAAGATCAAATCTCGTCTTGAGATAATTTAATCAAAAAACGCACCTGAGTTAAAATTAAATAAAATATGTACCTATATGAAATTTTAAATATTTTTCATATTCACTTTCACAGAAAGTAAAAGTGTAATATTAATTGATCGAAAATAATATTTTATGGCGAGAACGAAAATCTTTTGCAAGAAAAAAACATGCTAAAAAAAATTTGTGGCACGACTTTTAATATGAGTTATGTCAAATTAATACAACAAATAAAATCGTAGAGAACAGTTCCATATTTTTCAGATGTATATATTAAAAAAAAAAAAACAATTAATTAGTTCTGAAATGTCTTTTGCTAAACTATATTTTCTTTTCATTTTCTAAGACCGAAAAGTCATACTATCTAATGCCAAGACAAAAGTTTGACATATTTACTGTATCGAAATTGCCTCTTACTTCTGTGTCGCAACTAGACAGTCTAACTTGACAAAGGTTCAACCATAGCAAAACTACACAGTGCCAAGCTCGGGCCAGTATAGTATTACTGTATACAGTAGGGCGTGAGAAAAACTGTACTGGTGATGCATGATTCAAGACCGCCATGACAATTTTCCACACGGGTCTATATCACGAAATTGGATCGATAAAAATCTTTCATGTTTTTATTAGATCCATCAAAATATGCATGAGGCTTTAAAATACATTCATTATACAATCTGCAAACATAACTCAGATGAATCATATATATTCGCAAATTAGTCGATATTCTCCCTTGAGCGCAGAGTAATAAGTCGGGAAAAGAAGTTTCAAACTTTTTCGAAAATGTGTACTTTGAAATACGTTTTCTATTGTTCAGAAGGTATAAAATTGGAAGGACAGTAAGGTATAAAAGATATTTTATGTTTGGAATACCTCCTTTCTTCATCCTTCTCCTGTCAAAAGACCTGTGAAATACTTAATCACCGAACTGCTTTTGTGTTTTATGCTAACTCATTCCGCAAACTCTAGAATAAATTCAACGTTTTGGTTTAGGATGATTAAAGTTCCCAAAATGGATATTTTCTCTCAACATCTGGTCCGAATCATGCATTTAAATGTTTCTGATTGGTCTCCATTTCTCCTAGTTTGTCATTTTCTTTATATTTGTGGTACAAGGACAACATGTCCTAAAACAATATTCGAAGAGGACCTGAAAAACAATCTCTTCCTGCTCAAATGTCCTTTTTAATTCTTAAGGGACAAAGTTCGTTATTCTTTTCCCAAATCCGAATATCAGAAGGAATGATTTCATGACTTATCCCTGAGAAATATAGACATCTCTATTAGTGGTTGGAGGTCATGGAATAAGGCTATTCTGAATTTCACTTTCTCTGTTTTCCAAGGTCTGAACACTTTAAGTGTTGTGGGCATTGTGCGACAATCCTCGAGTAACTCGAGTAGAAGAATCTGTTTCGGATAAACGAGCAGAGACAATAATTTCAAGTCAAGCGATCGTTCAAGAGCGCTTCTGGTATGAAGCAACAAGATCAAAGTCGGCATCACTCTCTTCAGTTTACTGCAATTCTCGAAGCTTTCGCGCTCTTAGTAGAATTAGTCTGTGGTTTATTGCAAATAGTTGACTATCGACAGGAAATGAATTATCCTGCACAGGAACTCTAAATAAGTATAAAAATTTACATCCTTCACTCTTTCCAACTCGACTGTAATTTGACAGAGTAAAAAAGAAAATATAACGTGTGTACGATTTAAGGGAGCCAACCTAGAACTTGCAAGTGTCCATAATTAGTACAATATTATCCAGTTCAACATCTCTTACCCCAAAGCATTCTCACGATCATTTATTTCAGATCAAGTTAAACTAATTGAAACTCTTTAAAACACAATAGTTTAGAATTGAGCCTCCCACCCGTTGTCGTCAACATTCACCCACATGACACGGGTTGTAAACGAATTTGTTCCATCGTGCGCCCTTTCAGAACCTGGTACCGAACGAGTCCATTTCCAAGACGGGTCCTGGTTTATGACACCCCTCGGCTACCAATAAAACCGCAAAAGCTCGATAGCTTCGGTATGGATATCCTATTACATCTTGCTTGCAAGTTTTTCGCGTGCCCATGTTGCCCCGTAGCGAAGTGCCTATAAGGCTGAGTTAATAACACCGAAGACCGGGTCCGAAACGTGGTTGGTCGACCACGCTTGCCATGCCTATATATAGCAATTAGGCCGCGAAACGTCTTTATCCCGTCGGGGCCGTCGGGGATGAGCGGCGGCCTTCGCAACTGTGATTAGAGGACATACGACAGAGGCTGAAAGACACTTCCCTCCTTTTGACGTCAATGACTCTTTGTTGCTGGAGTCAGTAAAAGGAGTTGCAATATTCTTTCAATTAAATAATTTCATACATCGAAAAAAATGTTCGATTTGTTAATCTGATTAGCAATTCCAAACTAGGATTCATTACGTTGCGCTAAATACTTTCAATTTATGTTATTTTTGTAGACCAGGTGAAGTAGCATCAATATTAAAAATGTTAAAAATCATTTACATAATTTGAGTCTTAGACATATCCAGTGGCTTTACAACGAATTTTCAAACAAGTTAATAGATCATTTATGAAGATCATCAAGTTGTATCCGGAGCTAGATTGATGATCACTAGCTATACTACAGACTGCTGATTATTGGTAACTATGAAGACAAAATTTTTCGTTCATCCAGATTCCGGAAATGTAGTTACTGATTGCATTGATAATTTTTTACTAAGGTAGAAGCAAATTGCCATGAGCATGAACCCCACCAATCATGAATCCCAAAAAGAGCAAGCTTCACTTCTGAGTTCACCTCCGAAACTCATGATTTCATGTACAAGTTCTTCAAGGTAGAGGTGCAAGTACAGCTTTCTCAGTGTAGGGTATCTGAATAGCACCCGTTTTACTCGCCTGAAAGAATACTTAATGGAATTACGCGAGCAAGATTGTTTCCACATAACCATTTATAGCAAAATTATTTGTGATAAATAATATATGTGCATTGAGAGAATCTACTCATTAAATTTTACCGAAATACATTAAATGGACCAAGGAGTATTAAAGAAACACGTGAAGCTTTATCGTGAGCAGGACCGGCGCAGCTCATTTTTTCCATGTATGGATTTACGATATAACCCCGCGGAGGGGGGAGGGGTGTGTTGGATTATTTCAACAAATAAAGATGTATATAGGGCAAAATAATAATCTACATTTCGCAATATTTTTATGTTTAGGTTACTCGTTATATATTCTAAGAACTCTGGAACAAAGATCCAAGAGTCTGTATGTAATCTGTATGTATAATCTATATAATGTAAACTATAAACCATGGATTGAAATGAGTATGGTGTGTATGAGCTATGTGTGACACATTAAGTCCTTAGATTAAAATCGCATCTCGATCAGTAAAGACCTGCCTTCCTCGTGTTTTAAATAAAGTTAATTTCTTGTTCTCTAATTATTGTGTTATTTCCATAACCATTTTCCAATAGGTTATGGGCCCAGTTGCCTATTCATATTAACTGTGTATTATGTTTTTAAAAACTGAAAGTGACAAAAACTAAAAGAAAACTTTGTTCTTGTGTGTAAGTGCTTAGTGTAAGTGACTAAAGTGACAATGTAGAACCTGAAAGCAAAAAGAAACATTAAAGCTTTTGTCGGTGACAGATATAGTGCGTGGAAATTAAGAATTAAAGTTTACTTAACGGAACTTGAAGTTATTAAGGTGATTGAAGATGAAATTCCAAGCACACCGACTGATGAATGAAAGAAAGCAGAGAGAACCGTTAAGAATGTCATTGTAGAATACTTATCGGATTCTTTTCTGGGATTTGAAAAAACAGAGAGTACATCGGGAGAAATTCTATACAGTTTGGATTCCATCTATGAGAGAAAAATTCTTGTTACGCAACTGTCCCTGCGGAAGAGATTGCTTAGTTTAAAGTTACAAGACAATACTCCTTTGATTAAACATTTCAGAATTTTTGATGATTTAATCACTGAATTATTATCAGCAGGAGCCAAATTGGAAGAGACTGATAAAGTGACAAATTTGTTATTGACTCTTCCTACAACATATGACGGAGTTACAACGGCAATTGAGACTTTATCAGAAGATAATCTAACGCTAGCTTTTGTTAAAACGAGACTCTTGGACCACGAAATTAAACTGAGACACAAAAGCAGTGATACAAGTTCTAAGGTACTTCACGTGGATAAAAATGATGATTTTTCCAACAAAAGAAGAAATCATGTCTTTAAGAAATCATGGAAGAATAGCAATCGTCAATGACAAGGAAAATTTAACAAAAATTTACAAGCAAATGTTAAATGTCATCATTGTGGCAGGAAAGGCCATATTAAGAAAAACTGTTTCCACTATAAAAGACAACTGCAACATCAAAATGAAAGAAATAGGACAGTCCAAACTGTTCAAATAAATGATCAGTCATCATCGATGGATACTACCAACTCTGGATTTGCTTTCATGGCCGGGGATTTTAATATTAACGAAGAAACTGGAAATAAAATTACATTTCTTCTTGACTCAGGAGCATCGGACCATCTTATAAACAGAGAAGACCTAACTGGAACTTTTATCGAATTGCAGCCTCCAGTGAAAATTTCTATTGTAAAAAATGGAGCCTTTATAACTGGAACGAAAAAAGGTAAACTCAATGTCAACAGCAATATGGGTATCAACGGAGTCCTGGAGGATGTCTACTACTGTTCGGAAGTCCCGTATAATTTACTTTCTGTTAAGAAAATGCAACAATCTGGATTGATAATCATATTTAATCAACAAGGAGTTGAAATTAAAAAAGGTGGTATGATCGTAGCAAAAGGTAAGCCTATGGGCAATTTAATTGACATGGATTTTACAATGAATTTAAAAAGGGGTAATTCTAATATTCAGGTATATAATGCAAAACGATTGGGACACATGGGAAAATCTAAATTTTTGGAATTAAAGAATAAAAATATGATTTTTGATATTGAAGAAATTAATGAAGTAATACCTGATAATGATTTGTGTGAAGCTTGTATAAAAGGTAAGCAAGCAAAGTTACCTTTTGAAAAGGCTAAAAATAAAAGTCGTATTAAGCGTCCATTATTTATTGTTTACTCCGATGTTTGTGGTCCAATAACTCCTCCAACTATTGACAATAAAAATTATTTTGTATGTTTTATTGATGAGTACACTGATTACTATATAACGTATTTAATTACATACAAATCGGATGTATTTTCTGTATTTAAAGATTTCATTGCAAAAAGTGAAGCTCATTTCAATTTAAAGATTGTTAATTTATATATTGATAATGGAAGGGAATATCTGTCTAATGTGATGAAGGACTTCTGTGTGCAAAAATATATTAGTTATCATTTGACAGTTCCACGAACCCCTCAATTAAATGGTGTCTCAGAACGTATGATAAGAACTATAACTGAGAAAGCTCGGGCGATGATTTCAGGTGTTAATTTAGAAAAACATTTTTGGGGTGAGCAGTTTTAACTGCTACATTTTTGATTAATTTATCGCCGACTAAAGCTTTAAAAGTAGATAAAACACCATTTGAATTGTGGCCTGGTAAAAAGCCTGAGTTAAAATATTTGAGTTTTCGGTTCTACTGTCTATATTCATAATAAAACTAGAAAAACAAAGTTTGATGATAAGTCTTTTAAAGGAATTCTAGTAGGGTATGAACCGAATGGATACAAAGTGTGGGATGTGGAAATTGAGAAATTCATGATAGTTAGAGATGTTATTGTTGATGAGACAAATTTCTTGAAGTCCAGACCGATAGAAAAGTCTGAAGGGTTTAATTCTGAAAACTCCCATAATAAAACTGATAAATCTGACAAGTTGTCAAAATCAATAGATTCTCAAAAATCTGATAATGAGAAATCAGATATTTCAAAAGAATGGGTTGAAACGATACCTAATAAATTGGCAAAATTAGATCAGAAATCTAATAAATCTGTGGTTGAAACAGATGTGCACGAAGAGCCCTTATCTCAAGACAATCAAAGTAAAACTTTAGAATCCTCTGAACTTAGAAAGAGTGATAGACTGAAAAATAAACCTCATATTTCTTATAATGAAGATGATTTTCCTGATGATTATCTCATGTGTGCTCAGTCCGTTGCCATTAAAGAAGCCATTAAAGAAGAAATTAATTCTCTTTTAATAAATAAAACCTGCCCAGTAGGCACAAAATTTGGCGACGTCTTTACGACATCCTTACGACATTTTTCCGACATCGTAAAGACATCCTATGTCCATGTCGTAAAAATGTCGTAACGATATCGTAGAGACGTCGCCAAATCCTATGACGTATTTACGATATCGTAAAGATATCTTAACGACATGGACATAGAATGTCTTTACGATATCGTAAAACTGTCGTAACGATGTCGTAAAGACGTCGCTAAATTTTGTGCCCGCTGGGTGGTCATTAGTAACAAAACCTGAAAATAAAAACATTGTAGATTGTAGATGGGTATTTGTTATTAAAAATGATGAATTTGGAAATCCATCAAAATATAAAGCTCGTGCTGTTGCTCGAGGTTTTAGCCAGGAATATTTAACTGATTATAATGAAACTTTTGCCCCTGTTGCTAGAATTGCTAGTTTCAGGTTTATAATGTCATTTTCAAACCAATTTAATCTCTTAGTCCATCATATGGATGTTAAAACAGCATTTTTAAACGGTATTTTAAAAGAAAAAATATATATGAGAGTCCCTGAAAGAGTTCCAAGTAAAGCTAATGAAGTTTGTAGATTACATAAATCTATATATGGATTAAAGAAAGCCGCTCGATGCTGGTTTGAATTGTTTAGAAAAGCTTTAACAGATAAAGGTTTTCGTTATTCAGATGTTGATCGTTGTATATATATTTTGGATCGAGGAGATGTATCGAAAAATATATATATAGTACTATATGTGGATGATCTTGTGATTGCTACTGCGAATATTGAAACAATGGAAAGTTTTAAAAGTTATTTAATAAAACAATTTCGCAAGGTAGATTTAAAAGATATTAAACTTTTTGTTGGAATTAGAATTAACAGAAAAGATGATAAAATAACTTTGTATCAGAGTGCGTATATAAAAACTATTCTAAACAAATTTAACATGTCTGATTGTAAAACTGTTAGTACACCTCTTCCGAGTAAATTGAATTACGAGTTGAATTATACGGATTTGAACTCTGATGAGAAATATGATGCCCCTTGTCGAAATCTAATCGGATGTTTGATGTACGTGATGTTATGTACGCGCCCTGATCTAAGTACAGCCGTTAGTATTTTAAGCAGATATACAAATAAAAATAATAAAGAACTTTGGCAATGTTTAAAAAGATTACTGAGATATCTTAATGGATCGATTGATATTAAATTGACGTACATTCGAGGTGATTACAATAATATTTTAGTTAGTTATGTTGATTCTGATTGGGGTGGCAATGGTGATAAAGACAGAAAAAGTACAACAGGTTACTTATTTAAATTGCTTGAAAGTTGTACAATTTGCTGGATTACAAGAAAACAAACATCAGTAGCAGCTTCACCTACTGAAGCTGAGTACATGGCACTTTTTGAAGCTGTCAGGGAAGCATTGGTATTCAGTATCAGCATAAATATTTAGAAATCAATTATAATTTATGAAAATAACAACGGTTGTATAAGTATAGCAAGCAATCCAACAAGTCACAAAAGATCGAAGCATATAGACATTAAGTATCATTTTTCAAGGGAACAAGTTGAGAAAAATGTTATTAAAATAAAATACATTCCAACAGGTAACCAATTGGCTGACTTGCTGACAAAACCTTTACCAGCACCAAAGTTCATAGAACTCAGAAGAGGAATGAGTCTGGAATAGTCTCACTGTATAATCGTCTTAATTATAATGTAATTTTAAGATGAACTGATAAAGGTCGAATTAGGTTTTTCTGGATTTTCCCTAATCTCTCGCACGAATGTTGGACCATTTGTAAATAGTTTTCCCAGATAACATAAGGAAGGTACGTCTTTGCTTTTCTGATATGAATGATTGATTTTTAATGATATTAGGTAGATTATTTTTTTTTGAGGAGGCGTGTTGCATTATTTCAACAAATTTTTTTTTTTGCTTTTTCATTATTTGAAAGAAAATGTTTTTTTTTCGTACATCATTTCTAGATATAAATTCGTTTAACTCTTTGAAACAAAAATCATTATCTTTCCAGACAGTTTTTCATGTATGGAATTTCCATACATGAAAATTTCCATGCATGGATTTATCCATGGCATCCATACTGTCTGCGCCGCCCTTGATCGTGAGCTCGGTAAAATCTTATTTATTTTCGACAAAACTCGTGTGAATTCGGAACTACACTGGAACTCCTATTCCTGCATGACCGATTACTGATTTAAGTGGAAATCCAAATATGGATGAGGGGTGGTGAAGAGGTGAAAGAGAGGTACCACGAGCTCGGCAGTGCCGTTGTTAGAAAGTGGGAAGTACCCTATAGCCCTAAGCGGATAAAATTTGATTCTGTTTTCTGTCATGTCGTCTGCTAGTCATTTATTTGCTAGTTATTTTTAATTTTCTGTAGAATTAATTATTTTGGAGCAATGAATAATTCCACAAATTAAAAAACCATTCTTCATAATAAAAAAAATGAAGCATTTTTTCATCATTTTAAATAGCGCGCGAAAAGCAATCAATCAGACGAAAACTTTCAAAAGTAGCAAATCATATAATCGCACCATACGCGACGCATGCGCATCATCGTGGAGCCCCCGCTGCCTCACGTTGGAAATACCGATACTCACGGCCCTGAAATGTTTACAAATTTGCCAACCCTTTATCTGGGACATCACATACCGAGCTGTCGCACGAATGGGAGTTTCAGTGTAGTATGGAAAGTATAAAATACATATATTTTATGTTTCTCTTCAAACACTCTAACTTTACTTTACGTATACATATTAAGTTACAAAGTCACGTATATTATAAATATATATACAATTATACATTTTTACGCACACGTTATTTATATTAACAAGAAAGAACGCGCGCTTCGCGCGCGCATTTACTTTTTTTAAATGTTATAAAATTTATGATATTTTATTTCTTCTTTTTTATCCGTCATAATTAAAATTTTATTTTAAAAAATTTGCGTTTTATAGGAATAACAGTAACATGATATGAATTTTGAAAACTGAACCAATTTTCAAAAATAGTATATATTTATAAAGAATGCTTCCTTATATTTTATGAATTAAATAATTACAACATGTTTTGCTTTATAAAAAAATAATAGTTGTTAGATTCTTTTCAAAATTAACTACGTTTACAGTTGTATTGATGTTTATTTGTGGTCTTTTTTTTTTCTAAAAAAAATACCACATTTATACATAGTTGTGTAAAGTATTATTTGAAATAACCGACTAATTAATTATCATGAAATTAATTAATTGTTTATTTTAAATATTATCATAAAACTGTAAATTTCTTAAGTTTTTTTTAGAAGGCGAAACCTCGCTTAAACATCCAATACAACTGTAAATGTAGTAAATTTTTAGAAGAATATAATTACCCACTGTTTTTGTTTATAACTCATGATACTTCATATTTCTTTAAAGTCTGATACTTTATAAACTATTGATATAACATCTATTTTACGTTATAAAAAATAATAATTATTAGATTGTTTTGAAAATTAACTATGTTTACTGTAGTATGGATCTTTAATTATGGTTTCAATTTCTAAAAAAAAAAACTACCGCATTTATAGTTGTACAGTATTATTTGAAAAACCGGTTAATTAATCATTAAATTAATTTATTAATTAGTAATAATAAATTAGTAAATTGTTTATTTTAAATATTACTATATAAATGCGCTTTTAAAACCAAGATTTTCGATGTATTTCGAGTTTAGACTCGTGATAAAATGATGATTAATGAAATCAAATTCAAATAAGCGCGCGTAAGTATCGATTGTCGAAAAGCACTATCGATACTTATGCGACGACGAATCAGATTGCCGGAAAAGGCGTTAGGTTTTTTCGACTTCAATTTCATCATCTTTCTAGAATAGGAATGTTAAGTACATATAGAAATATATGTATGTTTTAAAAATCTCAAACAGAAAAAAATGATGTTAGAAAAATCGAAGCTGCTGGAAATTGAACTCGCGTCTCCGTCGTATCAGTCCAGTGTCTAAGTTACCCTGGCCTGGACCCTATACTCGATCTTAAATAATATGTCGGTTTCAATCTTGCATACGATCCTGAAAATATTGTGAAGTCATGCAATTCTGCGTTTTACCGAGACTTGGGTAGTTTTTCGAAAAGACTAGTCAAAACCTCGCGATTAAGAACAGTGAAATTCCTTGTTCATTTATTTTACCAAATTTTCGTGAAAAATAGATAAATCCACATTAATTTTGAATGTGCTACTTAATATTTCAATATTTCAAAACATGCAGGAGAGTGTTCTTTGGGCTCTCTGGATCAGTGTAAGTTTCGAGAGAAGAGGAGAAGCAAACTGCTAAGAGTGGAGTTCGGGTCCTTCTTCGGAGGTCTTCGAGTTTCTTCGCGTGGGGCGAGGCCACCATGTTGCTTCAAAGTCTTCTCATCTCTGTTGCTCTGGCTAGAAGCACCTCGCGTTCACCTCTGTCATGATAGTTCGTGGGGCTCGGCGTGCGAGCACCGGCCACCTTGGATCGCCCCCGGGTGGCGAACGGACCAACCTGTCTGCCTGGTTTGTGTCTCGCGCCACCTCCGTAAAGAACCCTACCTTTGCTTCTCGCCACAACGCCCCACACCATCACCACCCCTCACCACGTTTCGTCTCACCGTCCTCCTGTCCTTCCTTTCTTATTATCTTCCGTCCAATTCTTGTTCGTCTTTTGAAAACCATTTCTAAAACGCAGGATCATTTGTAACTTCATACCCTCAGATTTTCCCGGACTTACAGAGTCGATCTTCTCCAGCCAAGGTGTCCCGATCCTAAAACTTTTGTGTAGCTGTAGTTACCTTCTAATTTTTGAGCTTTCCATTAATGCCCGATGCTCTGGAGAATATAAATGATGGTTCTAAATGATGGTTCGCATTAGCAGTAGTCATCCTTACATTATCGATTGCAATCAAGCGTCCAAGTGTGTTGAGAAAAGTTCGTTGATGATCTGAAGATGAGAGGGTGTAGCGTGTGATAAAAGGAAAATATTTATATATGATTAGAGCCTGTTTGACGTAAATGTCAGAATTGTTAAAGCATGTGAGAGGAGATATAACCAGATAAGGGACTCTTTTAGGCAACCGGCTGAAAAGACAAGAGCCACTGAACATTCATGGCTATGTGGTGCAAGCTATCCTTTTCCCACGCCCGTGTGTCTGAAGGCCTGTAATAATAAGACGTGCCGCGGTATCTGGAGACTCCTGGCAATCTTCGCCGCCGGTAGATATCGGTCTCTGCCTAAAAATCCCAGGAAACGAGGAACATCAAATTATCTCGTCAGAGGGATACTCTGACCGATGCGACGACGAGAGGAGTTCACGGGGAGAGATGATTGGAGGGAGAGGGTTGCAAGGAGAGTAACTGAGGACCATTCAGCCTCCCTCCTGAACCGAACCTCTTTCTCTCTAACTAACGAACCCAGTGTCTAGCGCCCCGCGTGTCGGTCCAGGCGGCTCCTTTCTTACCTGATCAGCAAAGACGCTCACTCACACGCTTTCATTCTCATGTAGCCACACGCGACCTCGTCACGCCACGACTAAAAGTTTGGGAGAAGGACGGCAAGAAGGCGGTTAATGAGCTTGAACCGCGGGGGGGCCTAAAAACGTGGATGTAAAGGCCCGATTTGGCCTCTACGAGGCCCAGCCTATTCTCAGAAGTCAAGAATTGCATCGTCGATGTTAGAATTATGCTGCTTCCAAAACACGTCCGGTCTTTCTTTCGGCTCGTTTGACCGTTCTAACGATCTTGTTAAGCCAACCTGCGAAAAATGGCGAAGACTACAAGGATGATGGAATATAATCGAGAATTCTGATCTGTCGATCATTTCGATCATCGTTAAAATGATATTGACAATGATAATCGTCGAATTACAAACCGAGCGCACTAGCCACTATAGACTTCGGTATATAATTACCACTCCATTACAATAAAGACTGTGAATTACTTTTAGCAATTCAAATTGCTTATTCAATTCAAATTCAAATTCTCGTATCGTATCGCGAGTTATCGCAAGTTTATGAATGTGTGGCTAATACGTATGTGTAGCGGACATTTTCATTCTATGGCTTATTTGCTTGTGTTCGTTAGAAAGCGTTACCAAAGTCGTTACTCTCGCATTACGAACACTCGCGTTACCAATATCTCGAACTCTATGATCGATTAATTCCGTAACACTGTGTGATTTGCTTGAGTTAGTTAGTCCAGTGTCAAAGCAGATCGCCGATTGGTGGATCTGAAAGAATGTAAAGAAAGAGAAAAGAAGAAGACAGAAGAAGCGTACAACGTAGGACTGAGGCGTAAAACCATAGATGAGTGTTCGTCTGTAGTAAATGTATGTACGTAAAGCTGTTACAGCTGTAGTGAGTCGTGAGGCTATGTGAGGCGAAGAAGTGTTAGTGCGTGTTCGTGAGGACATACACAATTTTGAAAGATTTAACAAAATGTCATAAAATTTAAAAAGAATTCAAAAAATTTAAGAATTTTCAAGTAACTTAATAATATTTTTAATATTTCAAGGAATTATAAATGATATTATAGAATTTCAAGTGATTTAACATGATTGAAAAAACTTAAAAGTTATAAAATGAGTTTCAAAATATTTCAAAAATTTTATTACATATACATTTTTTTATCGACATTAAACATTGAAAGAACAACAGTTTAAAGGGATTTCAAGATATTAAAAATAATTTCAAAAGATTTTAAAAGAATTCCAGAGTATAAGTAGGTATTTTTATGAGATTTCACAATATTTCAAAGACTTAAAGATATTTTTCATTTTAATGAATTCTAGATATTTTAAGGGAATTCCCTTAAAAATTTAAGGGATTTAAAATATTTTCAAGAGATTCAGCCGGATTTTAAAAGACGTTAAATGATTTAAAATAATATCGGACAATTTTGAAGGACTTCAAAAAATTTGAAAGCATTTTAAATGATATAAAAAAATGTCATGAGATTTCAAAAGAAGTCAACAAATTTATGTATTTTCAAAAGGTTTCAAAATATTTCGATTATTTTAAGCGATTTCATTTTTACATTCTCATAAAAGAAGTTATTAGATTTTTCTCCATGCACGATAACTTTTGAAAGAATCAATCTATTGGATTAGCCTTTTGAATCCTCTTTTAGTGTCCTAAAATTAAGATCAAGTTCGTTAGCAAGCTATTTTGGACAAAAATTCAAAAAGTTAGACCATTTTTAAAATTCATAGTACTAATTGTAAGATATTCGAACAATGTATCCTTATCAATTTTTTCGATAAAAAAAAATTATCACAATTATAGCATTTACAAAAATGATCGAAAATTCATAGCAATAAAAAGAAAATTATCATAATTATAGCATTTACAAAATTAAAAAAAAAATCTGCTCCCTGGGCACATTTCTCATCACACGTCGCGCTTATCCTCGCTTACCAACTTTTATCGCTGCAATTACTTTTATTTTAATTATATTAGTTTTACATGAAGAAGAGATCTAATTTACTTAAGGTTCTATTGACCTTAAGGGCATGTGATACTTTACCATAAGAGTACGTGTTAGCGAAGGTTTACTATATTATTATAAGTAAATTCCTCTGAATGATTTTCTCAGAGGAATTTTGATCATTTTTATGAAAAAGGCTGTGTAATTAAGAAATACGTTTATCTTGCACGATTTCAAACAAAAATAAAAATCAAATAAATTTTCAAAAACCAAAATATTCTCTTGATCATATTATCACATGCATCGCGTGTTAGCCGCTTTAGACAATTTTCGTGATGTGAACGAGGGTAAGTAAATCGTTAAAACGTATTAAATTTTTGTCTTAAATTGAAATCTAACCTCAAACTTGAAATTTATTTGAAAAGTTATCATAAATGTATATAAATTTTAAACCAAGTTCTTAATTAGGTATATATTGAAAATTATGTACATAGATAATGATGCAGATAAAACGCAGAGCGAAACCCGAAATGCAAAAGTTCCAGGAATATTAGAAGATCGAAATATTATTGGTGAAATCAACGATAGTGATAAAGGACTGAGGTAGACATCGTAAAGAACTTATTCAAAAAGACACTAAAAAATGTATAGATTTTGCATTTGCATTTATGTTAATATTTGGTACTTGAAAAATACATTCCCTGATGAGTATGTAATAAAAAATATAGTTCAATTTATTTATTTTCCTTTTTATAAAATTATTATTATTATAGTAGCCAGATGTGGCTCCAATCGGGCAGTATGTTTCATCAGCGCAATCAGGCCCAGGTCCGTTTTCCAGATCTGGGCCAGAGTTGGTCTGGTCTGGGCCATAGAAAAATTTCTACACAGACTGGATATATGTGGTTTTTGGGGCGCTGGTTATTTAAAATCTGAAGTCGAAATTCGAGATAACAGATACAACATGGCGGATACGAGAGAAAAAACGAGTTGCCAAAAAGATCAAAGCCCGCAACCGCTTGGAGTGAATTGTACCCGCATGACTCTGAACAAGTTTTGTTTCTCTCAGATTCATCTTCCAACGGTTGTGAGAGCAAGACAAAGCTAATGGATAAAGACGGAGGAAACTAATAAAAGAAGGAACTAATAGAGATATACGTCGGAGTGGAGAGCACGAGATAAGGTGCGGACGAGGGAGAGAAGCTTTGGAAGTGGTAAGAGAGGAGGTCGGAGGAGTTTTGCGAGAGTGGGGTTCACCTTACCAGCAACAGGTAAGCCCCCCTAAGGGCTCGTCATTGGTTCGACTCTTTCCCCTACCAGATAAAAGAGAAGGGAAAGGGCTTCTTTCCACGTCTGTATTATACCATCTTGGGAGCAGAATGGCCAGCGGAAAAGACCAAAGCTGAGAGACAAGGTATCCGCTTTCGACGTCGATGATGGGTCTATTTCGAGGAAATCACTGGAACGCTACTGGCGAGTCCCATCGATTCAGCCTATTAGTTACACGTGTTCGAGCGTTCTTCAAGTAGATGGTCAGTTTGCTGTTATAACGATCCTTATTATAAACACTCGCACTCCTCTTTCTTTACGCCCCCCCCCCCTCTCTCTCTCTCTCTCTCTCTCTCGCTCCAAGTAAGCAGACCAAGCAAGCCATGTGATTAATAAGGAAGGCTAGTAATCCGACGATCAAATACTAAAATCTTCACCTTAAGTCTATCAATTCCAAGATGGGAGATTTTAGATATTCTTTTTTTCTTCAGTAGGAATACCACTTCTTTTGATAAATCGGTTCCGAGAATTCAAGATTTTATGGATATGTATACTTTAATTTATGAAATTGGATAACCACCTTTGGGTGTCAAAACAATTTACATATCAAAAGCTAATGTCTTAGAGTTTATTTCTTTCGTTCCAATATGTATATGAATATTATTGGTGTGATGTTTTCAAAATGTTGATATGTTTCATGTATATATGGTCCTTGTGTGATAATTAATGGAAATTGTTGGAATAAGAGGTAGTGGTTTAATCTTCAGCTGAAATTCTACAGATATTTAAAGTCATGATTGGTTCTATTTATTCATGCGTTTACTTTACTCTGTCATTCTGAATTAGTATAAAAAGTTTATAATGAATCAGTAGTTTTTAACTTATATTCGATAGTATAGCAATACTTACTAAAGTGAATTAGTAAAAGAATCGGCACTATTTCTTTAGTAACTTCTTACTAATTCAGATTCAGAGAGTAAATTTTTATGCCAGTTTAAGTCACTAGGACCCACTTCAATCTTAAGTGGAAGCAGACCAGATATTTTTGATTTCCAGAAGTTGGAATAAAACTTATTCGACGTCTGCTACTTGTTCTCACGGCTGTAAAACCTTCTTCCAAAAGTGAAAGGACCAGCACAACTAAGTTTCCAACTGTTACATGTATAGGATTTTACGGATGAATGTCACTTTTCTAGGCCTGTTTTATATGTTTTTGATACCAGTTCAAGAGCTGTATTTGTAGAAATCTAAACCAGAAAACTATAATAGTCACCAGCGGGTGTTTGGTCCACTAGAAAGAGACACTTCACTCCCTTTTGTACGTATAAGGATAAATGGCTTGCAGTCTTGCACGTACCTCTGCTATAATGGGAGTTATAAAATTAAATCTTCATTATTAAAATGGTATGTTTAATCGTGATTCCTATATAAAACAAAAAATCTAAAACGAAATGGGAATTAGGGGTTGTGCATAAATTACGTTGAGCTTTTTGGGGAGGGGGGAGTGTTCAGTCCAAACCTACGAATAGTAATACGGATAGTACATCGTTAGCCTGCGCTTGTCAACACAGGGGGGAGGGGATAAATATCCGAAAAAATCCTCAACGTAATTTATGCACAACCCCGGGCGGTTGTGATTCCTTCTTTGAAGAAAATCAATTAAATATTAACTTTTATTAGTAAAATTTATTTTTATATTAATTTTCCTACTTTCTAGGTTTTTAAAAATAATTTTCATATTGCACCATTATTTAAAATCCATACAAATAAATTTTTTTTAAATGTACGTTACGTTGCAAGTCTTCTTTTTAATTGAAATATTTTTTGATAACAAGAAACGAACACGCGCGTGTTTAATGTACCTACATGATTTTGTACAATAGAGATTTAAAATTTCCCGCGTCACATGTATTGACCAATAAGAAAAAAACATTACGATTTTCGATATGTTTTGAGTCTAATTCTTTACATTTTTTTAGAATATAATAAAAATAAATAATAATCCACTGTTGAAGTGTGTATTATAATGCTTACTTTCAATAAAATATCTTCTGCATTGTTATAATTAAAATATTTATCAAACATGAATTTAATTAATTATAGTATTCATGATGTCATTATTATGCTTACTTATATATTGATAAAAGTAAATTTATAAATAAATATTA